>CAJQZM010034843.1:0-19628 GCA_907164665.1 Colias nastes
ACTGCTCTCCCCGTCATCGAAACCCAAGCCGGTGACGTGTCAGCCTACATTCCGACCAACGTGATCTCCATCACCGACGGGCAGATCTTCTTGGAGACGGAGCTGTTCTACAAGGGTATCCGGCCGGCGATTAACGTCGGTCTGTCTGTGTCCCGTGTCGGTTCCGCTGCTCAGACCAAGGCTATGAAGCAGGTGTGTTGAATAATGGGTCTATTGTGTAACTGGTAACACATGGAAATTAAAAAAAAAAATTAATTTGTTACAATATATTTTGTGTAAATTTGTCAAAATAAACTATGTAGATATCTCAAAAGGCATTTGAATATTGCAACTATGGTATAATCAATGTCATCTCTCGAGTTGACCTGTTTTTATGGTAGCATTTCAATGTGTCATAATTTTTGAAGTGAAACTACTTTAGACGCGTCGAGAGTAAAACTCCAATTTCGCGTCATGTCAATACCGTCAAGTCATGGAGTAAGGCGACGATTTTGGTATGTTTGAATATACATTTAACAATATAATATTATGTACGCACAGGTGGCCGGTTCCATGAAGCTGGAGCTCGCCCAGTACCGTGAGGTGGCTGCTTTCGCCCAGTTCGGTTCTGACTTGGACGCCGCCACACAGCAGCTGCTCAACAGGGGCATGCGTCTCACAGAGCTGCTCAAGCAGGGACAGTATGTGCCCATGGCTATTGAGGAACAGGTAAAATAAAAAAGACGTGTGGCACTCGGGGACTGCCGCGGTAAAGCTATTGCATAGCATGCCTTCAAGCCACACCTCCGAGCCCGTCGGAGTGGGGAGCGTGAGGTTTTTTCGTTACGGAATTTCTCGATTCGGTCCCCGCGCTCAAGGCCCGCGATAGAAGCTATGCAATAGCTTAAAAGTATATTTTTTATGTAGGCACTTTCCATTTGATTTTTAGCTATTGTGTAACTGTAATAATGGTTAGCTTTCACTGACATTTTAAATGGAATCAAATATTTAAAAAATACAAAGCAAAACACATTGTGTTCTTTACATTTTAATTCATGAGCTAAAAGAAAGAAAGAAAAAAGTATGCAGGTATTACAAATTATTGTTCAAAAAATATTTCTTGTAACTTTGTAATTATAATTGTCTTGTGTAACACAAAAGCCGATAATAATTATTACTCATTCATCAGGTTGCTATCATCTACTGCGGTGTCCGCGGCCACCTCGACAAACTGGACCCCTCCAAAATCACAGCTTTCGAGAAGGAATTCACCCAGCACATCAAGACCAGCCACCAGGGTCTGCTCGCCACCATCGCCAAGGACGGTCAGATCACACCCGAGTCTGACGCTTCCCTCAAGAAGATCGTCACTGACTTCCTCGCTACCTTCCAAGCGCAGTAAAGCAGTTACTAGTTTACCCTAAAATTGTACCAGGCATTTAGTGTTGTGAAGTCTCTGGTACAATTTTAGACTCGTTAAGTCTGTCACTGCCATCTTTGCCAGTGATTAGTAGTTCTCATTCGCACGGACTGTATTGAAAGTGAATACAATCATGGAATGTATATTTATCTCGGTATCAATCAACAGTGGTTATGTATAAATAAAATCGAAAAATTTATTCGTTGTTTTATTTTACGCCGAAAATCAGAGATTATGTAACAGTACTGTACTGTGTTTCACGTGATATCTTAAAATATGATCCTTTCCTAATCTACTTTTCTGCAATTTTACGGTAATGCAAATAAATGTACATGCTTTGCACATTACGAAGGAAATAAAATCCTATATCCTTATCTTTCCTATTTGTTATACAAAATTCTCGTTTCACAGTTTTAGTTACCATAGTCGGAAATCGCTGACCTATTTTTGAAATCTCTTGTTTATTCTCACAGTTTATTCTATATATATTTAAGAAAGGGTTGTAAAAATTTTATAGCTGTGTGTGCTAAGTAATTAGCAGAACAACATTTGCCGGGTCAGCTAGTTTAACACTAGAGCGCACGCGCGGGGGACATAGGTCACCCAGTGTATTATATTGCTAAATATTTTTTTAAAGAATCGTGCTTGAGTGTTGTTGGCTCAGGTATTCCCCGACTACCAATCACCGGACATTTTAGCAGCGTGTCAGCTTCCTTGGTGCAACGAAGTGTACTCTGCGAAAATATAAAAGTACATGGGTGACGCATGTCCCCCGCGCGAGCGTTCTAGGAAGTTTTTGAAATCATACAATTACGAGTGAAAATCAAGTATACCCCTTTTATTTTTTACTGCTCTTATGATAAATTTATACTTTTAAGAAATTATTAATATATATTCGTAACTAAAATCGAAATAAAATACTCATATTCGAGTGCTAGGACATACTTATTTTTTATTGAAAATAAAATTTTATTGGATAAGAACAAATTATTCCTAAACTGTATAATAAGATGATTATTTTTATCAAATTTGTAGTTTCCAAAGTAAAAACAACTGATTGATCACAATAAGTAAAAAATAAGTTACTTTTCACAGAGGTTTATGTTTAGCTCATAATTTAAGTAAAATGAGAAAATATTGATATTTTTTTTGTTTCACCACTTAAAATAAAGTTGATTCATAAATAAGTACTTCGTTTACTTTTTAAACTACGATTTTTATGAAAAAAAACGTGCGTAGTAATGGGTGACATATGTAACCCACGCGAGCACTCAAGGAAAATTTTAGGCGCGAGCGCTCTAGTGTTAATATTACTGTACAATGAGATATATTTTATCGAAAAATACAAAATGTTAAATGCTTAGGATAAATTATTATAACAGCAGTAGAGTATCAAATATCAATTAAAACTTTTGTAGGGGCTTGTTATGTGCGGGTGTAATAAAAGATGAAATAACTACGCAAAGGTTATATTTCGTTAACTACATATATTTATCCGTATGTAATTAATATTCGACCTAATGCGACCCACCCGCGTCCCGACAAGCCCGTGACTGTCCATGCATAGCGCACAAACTGTTTATATATGAGTTACCGTGTGAACTTTCTTAGCGTTACACTTGAAATTCGATAACTCATAAATTGGCTTGTCGACGCTACATCATTCCCCCCTTAAAAAATAAAAAGGGTATACAAGTAAAAAAACTTACAATTAAACTAAACAATAAACAGATGGGTGTATATAAAATTTCGCTATATAAGGTTACAAAATGTTTACAATATAAGGTATAAAAAATTTTCACAATATAAATCAATCAATACGTATCGTATACAAGTGGTTAACAGTTAACACCTAATTTTGTTAAACTATTTATGTTATTACAAAAACTCGGTTGGGTCTTCTAAGTGGCGTGCGATAATTGTTACACGTCAATTAACACTTAGTAACATCAACATTTCAAATCTCAATACGTTCTTAACACTTGTATCGTTTAATATTACAAAGGCTATTACTATACACTCATAAGCCATAAATCAAAAGTACTTAAATTTCTAAGTAGTAAACATTTCAATAAAAACTCAACACAAACATAAATATGAAATACCATACTTAAAACGTTAAACAATGAACTCGTTTCAAAATTACTTAAGTTCTATTATTTATTAAATACGATGTGTTGATTACTAAGTATTTGTTATACATTTCTATGAAGTCTTATGAATACTTATAATCATCGTAATTCTAATAAATTTAAAATAGTTGAAACAATTACATATACAATACTATTACCTAAATCGTACTGGTAATCGTATAGCTCTTCCACTACGCGTGGTATGTGTACGTGGCAATTCGCTACTTGGAATTTGTAATGGAACCTCAGTATCTGCCCCAGATGTCGTATCACTATCATCATTCAAATAATATGCAGGTTTTAGACGGTCTACAGATATTCTAACTTTCCTGCCAGTCATTTGAATGTAAAATACCTTTTCCTCTCGACTCAACACACGATAAGGACCGTCGTATGTTGGTTGTAAAGGCTTACGTACTGCGTCGTTTCTTACAAAAACATAATCGCACTTTTGCAAATCGGGGTGAATAAATATGTTCCGTCTTTCATTCTGCCTAATAGCTACTGACTGATATTTCCTAATAGAGTCTCGTAATTTACTTACATACTCAAGACTGCTATCTATTTCTAAACTCGATTTTTTATCGTAATAATCACCTGGTAATCGTAAAGTTGTTCCGTACGTAATTTCTGCTGCGCTTATGCCGGTATCACTTCTTACTGCTGTTCTAAGTCCTAGCAACACAGTTGGTAATTCCGTAACCCAAGATGATGATATATTGCATAAACGAGCCGTTAATGCCGCTTTAAGCGACCTATGCCAACGTTCTACCGCCCCGTTACTCTGTGGGTGGTAAGGTGTCGTACGCAACTTATTAATACCTAATAACTTCATTAGTGTAGCAAATAATTGACTTTCGAATTGGCGTCCTTGATCGCTTGTTAGCTTTTTCGGACAACCAAAACGAGAGATCCATCCTTCATATATTACACGCGAAATCGTTTCAGCAGTTATATCTTTCGTAGGAAAACATTCTGGCCATCGCGTCCCCCTATCAACTATGGTTAGGCAATACCTAAAACCTTCGGGTGAAGTGGGTAAAGGTCCAATTAAATCAACATGAATATGTTCAAACCTATCGCACTGCGGAAACGATCCTAAACCTGACATTGTATGTCGATTAACCTTCGATCGTTGACATTCAATGCATGTTTTAGCCCATTGGCCAACGTGACGATTCATATTTGGCCAATAAAAACGATTTTGAATCAATTTGCGTGTAGTCCTTATTCCGGGATGACATAAATTATGTACACTATCAAAAGCAATACGTCGAAATTTATCAGTCAAGTAGGGTCTAATTTTATCATTATCTAAATTACAATAAATAAATGTACCGCTTTCAGGTAACATAATTTTCTTTAACCTATTATTAGCGTCTTTCGAATTAGATAATTGTAACATATAAGAATCTTGTTGTTGATCCTTAGCAAGTTCCGCGTAATCTATTACAGTGGGACAACTTATTGTTGCGACTCGTGATAACGAATCTGCAACGACATTATCTTGCCCACTGACGTGTCTCAAATCCGTGGTGAACTCACTAATGAATATCAAGTGTCGTGTACGTCTGGGTAACTCTTTCTCGCTATTTACTTTAGAAAATGCATAAATTAACGGTTTGTGATCCGTGTACACCGTTAACTGTCGTCCCTCGACCATATTCCGAAAATGACGAAAAGCCAAGTAAATTGCTAATAACTCCCTATCATACGTACTATACTTGCGTTCAGTCTTAGATAGATTCTTAGAAAAATAACCTAAAGGTAACCATTCATTATTTACACGTTGTTGTAAAACTGCACCTACATGAGTATCCGATGCGTCCGTCATAAGTGCGAGCGATGCATCGGCCATAGGGTGCGACAACGTAATCGCATTACACAAGCTCGACTTACATTGTTCAAATGCTTGTTCGGCGATTGATGTCCACACAATGGGTGTCTTATCTTTCTTTTTAGAGCCATGAATAAAACTATTGAGAATCGATTGTGATGAAACTGCGTTAGGTAAATGCGCTCTATAAAAATTTACCATGCCTAAAAATCGTCGTAATTGTTCAATGTTTTCGGGCCTAGGAAATTCATTAATAGCTTTTACTTTATCATCAAGCGGGCGAATACCATCTGACGTAACATGATAACCGACAAAGTCGATTTCCGTCTTCCCAAATGTACATTTCGCTAAATTAATTGTAATATTGTACTTATTAAATTGTTTAAATAATGATTCTAAATGTCTACGATGTTCGTTTTCATTTGATGAAGCTATTATGACGTCATCAATATAACAAAAAATATTATCTTTACTGTCCGCGTCTAGGTCCTGAAAAACAGTATGATGCATGAATCGCTGAAACGTTTGCGCAGCGTTACGCAAACCGAACGTCATGCGCGGAAATTCGAATAACCCAAACGGCGTTATTATTGCAGTTTTCTCTATATCTTCCGGGGCAACAGGAATACAATGATAAGCCCTATTTATATCAATTTTAGAAAATATTTTTTTACCAGCTAATAAATACGTAAAATCTGATAAGCGTGGTATAGGATATCGGTCCGGCTTGGTTATAGAATTAAGCTTTCTATAGTCCCCGCACGGACGTAATTCGCCATTCTTCTTAGGTACCACATGAAGTGGACTAGCCCAAGGACTCTTAGAGGGTCGGCATATACCTACTTCCTGCATGTAACGAAATTCTTCCCTAACTTTTTATATCTAGCTGGAGGTAGAGGTCTAGCCCGGGCAAACACTGGAGGTCCAGTCGTTTCAATATGATGAAAAACACCGTGGCTAGGTATTTCCTTGTACGATGAAGGCTTAGTTATATCTAGGTACTTACATAACAAGTCGTGAAATTGATGAGTTTCCTCAACTGTTGTCACAGACGGTTGATTCACCTTAATAACACTAGCTACTGATTTTAACTTTGTTAAACTATCAATTAATCGACATGATCTTAAATCAACAATCAAACCATGATGTGCTAAAAAATCTGCACCTAATATAGGTTGTGTTACCTCGGCGATAATAAATGACCATTTATACGGTCGCCGTAAACTGAGATCTAAAGTCATTAACTTAGTACCGAATGTCTTAATTACACTACCGTTTGCCGCGTATAGTTTATAGTCACTACACTCACTCGCGAATCGGTTATTTTTCGACACTGGTAAAACTGAAACATTAGCGCCGGTGTCCACTAAAAACTTAATATTACTTTTTCTATCTCTTATACACAGGCGTTTATTTACGGTGGAACAGACATCCGCCTCTGTCTGCACCGTATTTAGTTTTTTTGTTGGCTCTCCTGCTGCTTCTGCCACGCACAAGGTTGAATGCACTTGCTGGCGTTGTGCTTATAGCGGTAATGGTAATAACATATCCAATTGGAATTTTTGTGTTTTGATATACCTGTACGATCGCGACTTCGCGATGCGGAGCGATGCGTGCGATTTCCATACTTTCCACCACTAAACGATCTGCCTCTCGAGCCTGCAGATTCCAGCTCGTTTAAGCGCTGCGTTAACTGTGTAATCTGCTCAACTAGCGTAGGTTGTATTGTGGATATTTTATCTCTGGCACTCGATACCTCCTGTATCTCCGCGAAACGTGTCGTTTCTATAACTTTATCTGCCATATTAGCTAATTTCTCTGTATCCTTTAATTCGCTAACTGTGAGGACTGCTTGTACGGCTGCGGGTAAATGTCCCATCCACAGCATCGTCAATGTCTCCTCCGAGAATTTTTTTCGAGCCAGATCTCGCATACGCCGTAAAAGTTGAGAAGGCTTCTGTTCGCCCAACTCAAGTTCCTTTAATAATCTCTGGACCTGACGCACTTCCGATTCTTCATAGACTACGAGCAACCGGTTTTTCAATGCTTCGTACTTCTTTGTATCGGGTGGTGCCAATACAATGTCACTAACCTGCTCAACGTGTTCGCGACTTAATTTCGCTACCACCAGGTTATATTTCGATTCGTCCGCCAGCTTCTGATTCGCCACCACTGCTTCAAACTGCGCGAACCAAAGTCGTGGTGATTCTTTCCAGAAGTCTGGAATTCTACTCGACACAGTGATCTGCGCGAGAGCATTTTCACTCTCGTCCGCTCTAATTGGAACTGCCGGATTCATTTTGAATTAAATTTTAAACAAACGATATCTATGCAATTCACTATATGTTCACTAAACGTCGGGGGTCACCAATGTAGGGGCTTGTTATGTGCGGGTGTAATAAAAGATGAATAACTATGCAAAGGTTATATTTCGTTAACTACATATATTTATCCGTATGTAATTAATATTCAACCTAATGCGACCCACCCGCGTCCCGACAAGCCCGTGACTGTCCATGCATAGCGCACAAACTGTTTATATATGAGTTACCGTGTGAACTTTCTTAGCGTTACACTTGAAATTCGATAACTCATAAATTGGCTTGTCGACGCTACACTTTCAAAACAATTTTGCCCGCTTATCATTCTAAAAGACCGTAAAAGACACATGATTGAAATCGGTACCTAGCTATTTAGAGTAATAATAGAGACACAAGAAACTTATTAAAGACTAGCTTTCCGCCTGCGGCCTCGCCCGCGTTTTCAAAGAAAAACCCGCATAGTTCCCGTTCCCGTGGGATTTCCGGGATAAAACCTAGCCTATGTTGCTCAGTGAAGATGCAGCTTTCTAATGGTGAAAGAATTTTTGAAATCGGTCCAGTAGTTTATGCGTGAAAACCGTACATACATACATACATAATTACAAACCTTTCCTCTTTATAATATTAGTATAGATTTCATAGATTAACAGATTTTCCTATTAAAAATTAATTTAATTGGAGATTACGGCTATTCTGCGGTCACAAAATGTTGTGCAAAATGTAGAATTTTGAAATGATAAAATGTCAAATTATTATTGTACTTATCTGTGGTCAATGGTCATATTTGGGTCATTTTGACAATTGGAATTGACAAATGAAAAATCAAAAATGATAACAAGCTGTTAACTGTGGTGGTGGTCTGATAACGTTGTTTCAGCCTCTGTGGTTTCAGCTGGTTTCAGCTTCATGCTACGAATCTTATAAATTTATTATTTACGAAACAGTCCAATTATTAACTATACATTTTTTTAAGACTTGTCGTAAATGATATTTCCTACAACCTGCAAAAACTGTTCTTAACATTTTAATTGTTTTCTATAGACAGGATGGATTTTTTTGAAAAAGCACATGTTGTTAGAAATCGTGATGATAAACACAGTAAAGAGGAACAAACTATGAAAAAGCAGTTAAAATTAATGTTACAAGGATATAAAACAAGCAATACAGGAATAATTAAAGAGGCTGAAAATGTAAAAATAGACTTGGATGATTCTACTTCTGTAAGTGGTTTCTCTGATCTTAACTTGACAGGATCTACCAACGAAGAAGATACAAATGTGAGAGAACCAATTGAAATAATTAGCGATAGTAGCGGTAATGAGAAAAAATCCAATGTACATGTAAGTAGCCATATAATGGATTCATACTCAAAAAATATTATTGAGAAATCGGAGTCTCCAAATGATTCTATCGATTTATCAAGTAATTCTTCAGCTGACGAAAAATATTATTTAAGTGATGCATCTGACTCTCCTTCAGAATCTAATGGTACTAGTTCATATTCTTATAATGAAAATATGCAATCATTGGACGATTTAAAAAACACATTGCATGATATGGCTTCACTTTCTTCCACTGGTTCTTCGTCTGATTCCAGTCCATCTAAATTTGACCCAGATGGTAAATTAGCCTTGCAAATACTTGAAAAATTACAAAGCAAAAGTTTAAGTAAAGAAAAAAGGAAACTGCCTATTGTTGATAATGAAAGTAATTTGGAATCACCTTCAAAAGAAAAAAAGAAGTGCAAAGCAAAGACTAAGAGGGACGATATTGGGAATAAAATTAAAATAAATATGCAGGCTTGTCCATCACCACCGTATGTATCTATTACAGCAACTGATGTACAACCACAAAGGTTTGACGAGATATTGGGTGATTACAAACATTCTACTGTAAGAATATTACCCTCTGTACATGATACTTCAACATTATCTACAGATGATTCCAGTTTCTTTACAGAAGTATGTACAAGAGCTAATATAACTATGGAAAATGAGTCCAGCACAATCATACAGGATATTAGTTTTAATGAAGTAAGTTATACAGATGAACAAAAAAGAACTGGACCAATTAAAAAGAGAGTGCTTCATAAGCGAGACATATCACCAAGCAGTTCTGTGGATGTACATGAAGAAGTAATGTCAGAAACTGATGAAACTACTAATTTTACTATATATTATGTCGGGAACAATTGTATTATTGTGTTAAAGCACCCTGCTGAATTATATTTTCATGGTAAACTCCTTGCTCAAGCTCTCGAAGGTCAAATTGAAGTTGCTGGTTATACATTAAAAGATGAAGAATGTCCCATTATTGCGCCTGTATATTCATATGCACAGTGCTTTAGGACAGTTGAAAATACCAATGACCATAGTAACTTACTAAATAAGTTGAAAACAGTGGGACTGTCTCTAGCAGAAGCTAGAGAAGTTACTGCAAATTTAAGTGGATATGATGCAGTATTGCTTTTAAAGCCATTTGAAAGTCCAACCATGGAGTTTGTTGCTAACAACTTTACAAATGTACATTTGTTTAGATATGCTAACAAAGATCTGAGTTTAGAACAGGCATCCAATGTCTTAGGCTGCAGTTTGTATTCTAAGAAACCACCAAAATGTTTGGAGGAGAATCCTGGATGGAAATCCGTTATGGAGATTGTTCCAAGTGAGTATTTAAAAAAAAGTATTTTATATAATATGTAATTAAAACAATAATCAATCATGATCAAATGATAACACATTATGTGTTTGCAACAGATCTATCATACTGAATTGATTACAAGACTTCTCTGTGATTGTCTGATTCGCCACCTAATTCCTATTACATTTTGAGAGTCAATACCATAGAATCTCTCTAATATAGAGTATGTTTACACACTGCCTTTAGGACATAAATTTCTCATTTATCTGCAAATATGCTTTAGTCCTCTACTTATTTTTAATTAAGCTTAAACTAATCCTATCCAAAGGTTGCCTGGCAGAGATCGCTTGAAAGCGATAAGGCCGCCTATTTAACATGTTGTATCTGTCTTATATGTTTTTTTCTTTTCTTTTCTTTTCTTCTGTATGTGTGTGTTAAATAAATAATTTTGTATTGTATTGTATTGTATTGTATTTTTAAATAGTGATAAGTATTTGTTTTATAATTTGATTTTTTTTTAATTTCAGGGGTACCTTTCAAAGGGCTGGCATGTGGAGGCAAGGGTAGCGGCAAATCAACATTTCTTAGATACTATGTGAACAAACTTTTACAGAAGACCTCAGTGCTGGTCATAGATTTGGATCCAGGACAGAGTGAATTCACTGTGGCAGGCCATGTATCTGCTACTGTTGTTGATTCCCCGATCTTTGGTCCAAGTTTTACACATTTGAGGGCACCTAAAAGGTAAGCTGGTTTTTTAAGCATTCTTTTTGCCTATAGAATATTATGAAACAGATATGTTTAATGTAATGTTTAAAGATACACTGCAGCATAAAATTTTGTGCAAGAAATACAGACCACATAGTCTATCAATGTTCATATTATAATTATTATTCTAACTAATAAAGCTACATAATGCTAGTAATGTAATATATAAATTGTATTGCCAGTGACCTGTTGGTGCTTTTCTTTGTATTCAACGATTTTATAATAAAATTTGTTTCCGTTTCAGAGCACTCAACATTGGTTTAATAAGCACTATGGATAACATAACTCGTTACATAAACGCAGTTAAATCTATAATTGCGTACAGCACAGAGAACTATAGCCATCTGCCCTGGATTATAAATACTATGGGAATGACAAACGCTCTAGGTCTCGAAGTAATTACATTAATAATAATGTTAACTCAACCTAATTTCGTTCTGCAGTATGATTCAAATAACCCAAAGAAAAGATTCACTTCTCATCTCAGCCCACAAAATGTATTAGATTTATATAGACAGTTTAGATACAATAAATTATTTAGGGATATATTGTGTCCCGATTTGGAGTATTCGTTCATTCTGGCGCCCGTTGCGGAGATCATTACGACGAGTCGATCTTTGGCTCCAAGAGATGAAAGATATTTAAGTTTCTTGGCGTATTTTGGACAATTAGCAGCGAATATAAAACCCGATGGATGGTTGCTAGATATTGTACCTTATGAGTAAGTATCTAATTTTTTTTGAAAGAATTCTATAATACCTATATGAATTGCCATAAAAGGTAATTTAAAATGGCAACGGCTATTTAATAGTCGCGCCAAACTTCTATTTACAATAATTAGGTATACCGATTGGCAGATCTTTACCTGAATGTCTATTGCCATTCTGAAGCATGTACAACATAGGTATCTTATAAGTTTTAAAACATCCTAAAATAGTCTCTATAAAACTTTAAATTTTTATAGTTTTCCTTGATTTGTCCATGATTTGTCCCCATTTTTTTATCGTGTTTTCTATCGAACGAATCTATCGTTCGAAATTTGAATCGATAGAATGTGAATTATTTGAAAATATTAACTAACAGTAGCTCAATGTTAGTTATTTTTTTATTCGCAGTATCCTGAGCTTATTACGAATTTAAAAAAACTGCTCAACCTAGGTATTTCAAGTTTTATTTTACGTGCACATTTATTTATTAGGTACCTAGGATGTGATGTGTAATGTGTATGATAAAACTGAAAAAAGAAACGTTCAGAAACAAAAAACTCGCATAAGCTAGAATTAAATACATGATATTAACCACTAAGCACCTATAAACAACTTCTTATACCTACACTATGAATTCTAATCATAATTTTATCAGCATAGTTTTTATCATCGTAACTAACTTTATAACACCTAAAAATATGATGTAGCCTGTTGGTACCAAAGATAAGCGGCTGACGACGTTACAGCTTAATTAATTATTAGAGCCACGGTTAACATGAGAATGTTTGGATTCAATGATCTAGTCACCTAGTGGGAATTAAAACCAATTACGTAGATGGAAGCATGTCTGTTTGCTGTAAGTATTTATTAAAAAGTCCCTTTATTACTTACATAGAGTAATGGGTAGGGTTTGTGTTGCTGACCTACTTGGTCAGACATGGACGATAAAAGGTTTTGAAATACTTACCTACCTACTTAATGATATATTTTTTAAAGTTCTAAACACGGGAGGTCTATTTTATCTTTTTCTATTCGTATTATGTTTTATGTTTCTAATGAACGAAATAAGTAATTGTTATTTCAGTAGGCGGGAACCTTTTCATAATACCCAGTTAATTCAATAGAGAACAGTCAGTCATTTAAAGTTTTATTTTTTTATGTCGAACAGTATTTCCCTTTAGCTTTCTGGTACCTAGGTATTTATCTGTAAATCTCATTCAGGTTAACTTTCGTCTGTTTGTACTGTGTGGGCACTGTGTATTACTATGATTAAATTATAGCATTAATTCAACTTACATTAAAAAAGGAACCTTAAACTTGATAATTTATGATGGTACCTAAGAAGTGATGACGTCATTTTCGGATGTGCCTCTAGGGCGAAGGCTAATGTTATGCTGTTAGATGTTAGGGTGAAGTCACATTTGCCAGGATTCATATTTAAAAATAAATTTTCTTTATCAAGATTCAACTAATAAAAGGAAACGTAAAATTTATCAAAATCGGTACAGCCGTTTTGGTAGATGTTAGTTTGTCTAGGCTCTAAGGACTAGGTAATGCTATTCCTCGAATAATTAAGAACGTAGGTAAATCCTTCAAGTGCTTGTTAAAAATTTAAATGAATCTGTCTTATTGCAAACAAGGCATAGCTGTACATTATGTATCATAGGTATTAAATTTATATTCAACGAAATTTCAACCATATAGTATCGAAGCTAAAACTTATTGGCAAGTTTGCCAAAAGCTTCTAACCATAACTATGTGCTTTTACCCTTAACGATTCCTGCCCAGCGCATTGTGGTTTTGCTAAAACCAGTTCGGGCCAAGCTTGCACCTCGTCATGTCTTTTATAATTCATGACGCATCGCCAGCGTCACCCAATGATGTCACGCAAACAATTTGAAGCCAAAGGTTTCTTAGGAAGTTACTAATAGGAATAAGATTGAAGATTTATTCAACCAATCTAGCAAGTAACAGCTACACCTTTGATGCAAAATGAATCTATTTTAATCTGGAATAAATAAGGCGCAAACTTACGCGTAGGTACTTATCCAAGTAGGCCGTAGGGCATGGGTAAAACTATACACGATCTAATATGTACTATGAAACACTCAATGGAATCAACTTTTAAATATTTTCTTAACATAAATAGTAAATACCATCGGGAATCGAACCCATAATCTTTTGCTTCTAATACTGAATGTTTTTTAACGGTCATTTCACCGCTGATTGTTCAAAATCGGTTTAGCCGTTATGTAAAATTTTGAATAGGTAGATAAATTAACAAACTCCAGTTGCATGTCTAGATCTTGAATGTGACTTACAAACAACTGACAAATTATTTAAAATTATTCATTCAGAAAATATAACAATTGCTATCAATGTAATAGAAAATGAGTAATAGATAATAATTCAGCTCCTGGAACGATGACACATACCTCGCGACCGCACACAGCATCAGCTGATAACGTTTTGTTTGCTTAGCTTTTTGTTTTTCTCATAAGAACATTTTTATTACACTCAAAACTTTACATTATAATATGTACTTCAAAATTTTTATATGAAAACATATGTAAATGTTATTTTTAATCGAAATTAGGTCAGTTTACAGTACATAAACATAATAAATGTATTACCTAAATGTACCATAACAATAATTGCTTGTTACAGGGTATGTTTGAAGGATTTGTGCGTAGCTGTGAATATACCATTCAAAGATAGTATTACAAAAGTCATCAATGGCAAAGTAGTGGGGCTGTGTCAACACAACCCGAGAACACAATGCAAAGAAAGAGTGTTTACATTGGCCGACCAACCACTGCTGTGCCATGGACATGGTAATAACCATTTACTAACTATAAGCCTTTGCTATCAACAAGAATATGGTTCTTGTACATACTGATAATATATTACATAGGTTTCCATGTTTTAATGTCAGTAACCAAATAAAAATGTCAACAAAACATTCAAATAATTAAGATTTTTAAGAATATAATTTTATTTTAATATATCAAGAAAAATTTTAACCTTAAAGTTAGTAAACTTTACTGCTGCTCTAATACATATAAAATGCTTAAGACAATAGAAACATTTACATAAACTATAATAATTTTTAGTTAATTCATCCTTCAAGTAATACCTAAATGACTCAATGATGATGTAACTCGAACAAAGTACATCATTAATATCATATTTGTGTTATCAATATAAGTACTATAATATACAACTTGATTATCTGATAGTGCAAATGTTTGCAATACAAATATATGTCGTATTGCAGGTTTCATACGAGGAATTGATTGGGAAAAGGAGGTTCTGTATGTTATCACTCCCTTGCCTGCTAGCAAGCTGTGCGATATCAACACGTTACTGTATGCAGACTGGGTTCCCGACCTGAAGGGCCAAGAAGCATATCTTCCCAAGGGCACGGAGGTCCCTTACAGAATGAACGCACAGCAGCAACAGCTGGAATTTATGACTCCTCCCAGAAGGAGGTTCAATCCTTTACAACTATTAAAAATGACAAGGAATTCATAAACCAATTAAATTGAAAGTTCGGTTGATTAGTTAATAAATTTGTAATTGGAATAAATCCAAGACATTCTTAAATTATAAAAGGAAGTCTAATTATGTTAATTCATGTATATTTGAAAGATAATTTTGTACTTACAATACTAATAAAACATAACATAGACGATTGAATTTTAACTTAAATATTCTCCCCCATCCTAAACCTTTGATTTATAAATGCTGTATTAAATTTTATAGAAGTCAAAAAGTCTAGAAAGAATAGTTAAAACATGGGGTTCACATAATTATTAATAAATTATATTAGCATGCAATACCATACTGAAGTTAAAATTTCACACAAAAAATAGATTACAAAATGACTGCCCTAAATGATCAGAATAGAATGGAACATCTCAGAGATGCGTTTAGCTGACAGGCACTGAGTCAGAGGGGCTTGCGCTCCATGTCAAATAAACATCCTACATAATTTATACACTATTTTATTGAAAAATTAAAATACAAAATACCAAACTAAACAATAAGTCTCGCTGAGACGACACCGGTCGAGGAATAAATCTATAAATTGAAGAAATGCTACTTGATTATATAACATGATAGTATAGCACGAAATTCTTGTGAGCCCAACGAACGAGGGCCCACCCTCGCCCCCGACTACTCTGTTAAGGCAATTACGCTTATTATTTATAGATAATCTATAAAATATACAAGTACCGATTGTGAAAGGATAGCCACACAAATACTGAGTGGGTGTGCGTGCTACGCGGGCCGCGACATCGCGTCAGCTTTCAGTATCAGAAGGAAGCACTGTGTGGCCGACGTCGCGACTGCTGCAGAGTTCGAGTCGTTTCAAACTTAAGTTTTCAGACAGTATGCGAACAATTCATAATCAGAGTTCTTGCGACAACAGCACATTTACAGCAGAGAACACTTTGTCTTCTTCTTCTTCTTAACTTGTAACGCGGCGCGGGTCGCCGTCTCGAACACCTCGCGCACGCCCTCCTTGCTCTTGGCGGAGCACTCCAGGTACGCGAACGCGTTTATCTTCTCCGCCATGGCGCGGCCTTCCTGGGGCTTCACCGGCTCCTGCTTCATCTTGCGGAGCTCGTTAATCGTGGCCGGGTCGTTGCGCAAATCCTTTTTGTTTCCGACGAGAATGATGGGCACATTGGGGCAAAAGTGCTTCACCTCCGGTGTCCACTTCTCTGGTATGTTCTCGAGCGAATCTGGCGAGTCCACCGAGAAGCACATGAGGATCACGTCGGTGTCCGGATATGACAGGGGCCGCAGCCGGTCGTAATCCTCCTGACCGGCCGTATCCCATAGCGCGAGCTCCACTTGTTTTCCATCAACCTCTATGTCGGCAACGTAATTCTCAAATACTGTCGGCACATACACTTCCGGGAACTGATCTTTGCTAAACACGATCAACAGGCATGTTTTACCGCACGCACCATCACCAACAATCACTAATTTTTTACGTATCGCAGCCATCGGTCCTGAAAAAGAATGAAACGCAAATAATTACTATGAGCGTCAACGCCTTTCATGACTTATAAATATGGCCGCCGTATAGGAATATGGGAAGGGAGTAGTCAGACAAGCCCTCAAATGTGAATAAGCACCTGAACTAGCGGAAGAAGAACAGCACCACCACATAGTACCCTCACATACGAGGGTTATTATTTAGTATATTTTGTAGATACCTGAAGATTCTGGCTAATTTCTGCAGAATATTGACCTATCGACACTTTTTTAATCGTCTTTGCTCATCACAAGCACTTTCGTTTCATTCGTAAGTCAGTGTTACTATAGAAAAAAACTGAGTTAGAGACCGATGTCGTGGAAGTTTAAAATTAAATATTACATAACAGTTTTGTGTGTAATATTAAAAAAAAAATTTAAAATTACATTATTAATGGTAAAAGTAAGCAAGAATTTCTCATTAAAAATAAGAATCAGTACATTGCATTGATATCAAAATATATTCATTTAATGATATAAGTTCATTTGTTATCCAAAATTTATTGCAAGTTAAAAAAATATGTCATCACTCATAGACAAATACAATTTTTTTTTTATGACTGACATTTAAATGTAAATAACAACCTAGATACAAGGATTTTGTGTTCCCGTGTTGAGCCAACT
Source organism: Colias nastes (assembly GCA_907164665.1). Lineage (NCBI taxonomy): Eukaryota > Metazoa > Arthropoda > Insecta > Lepidoptera > Pieridae > Colias > Colias nastes. The sequence continues at coordinate 17,478 of CAJQZM010034843.1, forward strand.
TGATTTTTATAATAAACTAGATTTCCGCCCGCGGCTTCGCCCGCGTTTGCAAAGGAAAACCCGCATAGTTCCCGTTCCCGTGGGATTTCCGGGATAAAAACTATCCTATGTGTTAATCAAAGTTACCCTCTATATGTGTGCTAAATTTCATTGAAATCGGTTCAGTAGTTTTTACGTGAAAGAGTAACAAACATCCATACATCCATACATCCTTACAAACTATTAGAATATTAGATGAGTTATTATTTTCAGTACACATTTCTTTACAGTACTCCCAAACTGATAATGCGCATAGAAAAATTCGTCACTGTTCGGCAACTGTCATATTTCCCGAGCCTCCGAAGACGATATGTATATAGAGTGGTTAAATGTATTTTCTTCATGCATAGTTTGTTAGAATTATGAGTTATTCATTATTGTCATTTTATGGTAAAAGAGATAAGTAACGAAATTTGTTTCGCTAATTCAATATAAGTTAATAGCGAGGATAAGCCACACGATTGCGAATATATATTTGTTGTATTGATTTACTTGGAAAATTCTATACTTAGACTATTAAAGTGTCTTACTGAAGCTGGCGTAATGATGGATGTATGGAGGGTTAAAATAAGACAAAGTTTATATTAAAAAAAAATATATATTTTCAAACACTGGTTTACATTTAAATTGTAAAAACCTAAATAATCATTAAAATCTCAGTCCAAAGGATTTACAGAATCAGGGATTATCTCTATTTCTGATATCGTAGAATGAACAGAACTTTCATTATGCTCTTATTAACTTTCACTTTCCCCACTGCTATCTGCTACCTGTGTAAATAATCATTTTATCGGAAAATTCAACTTTGAAACAAAACTAAGAAAGGTATGTAACAGCAACTCTATATAATTCCATACAGAGATAATACGTGCGGTCACCACCAATATATAAAGACGACTGACGGATTTTTTAATTTTTTGACTGACAGGCTACCGTCACCTACCGCCCGAATTGTTTTCGATTGTGTATGACTCTGAATTGACTCCTATTTCTTTCGAGCAAGGTGCAAGATGCAAGTGCATTGTTTAGGGCACTTACGATTCAATGATTCGGGGTGATTCGGGTGTTTCTGGAAATACGATAATTAGTAGTGATGGGCCGAATGTGGATTGAACCGAATTCGAACTTCGGCCGAACATTCGGTACATGACAACGCCGAATTCGAACTTCGGCCGAACTTCGGCCGAAGTTCGGCAGATCTTCCCGCCTTTTATTCAACGAGTCATTCATGTTATGATTACCTAACATTATGTATGATTAAAAATAAATAATTATTTCCTTTTCATACCTAATTCTGCGTTTTATTTTATTAAAATAACTAGCGACCCGCCCCGGCTTCGCACGGGTGCAATGCTGATACTAAAATATATACTACAGAAAAACTGTGAACGTTGTATATGTTACCGGAAATGTATGAAATCAAGGAATTGTATACAATTCCTAGGAAATGTGTACAATTCCGATACCATTTAGGAAATGTATAAAATATTGTTTAAAAAATATTTAATGCATGCATATCCTAGGAAATGTATAATCTTCCTAGGAATTGTATACAATTCCAATATCGTATTAGGAAATGTGTAAAGTAAATGCTTTCTGTAATAAAACACGTTGTTATTTTTTTTATTATAGCTCTTATTGATACAATCGGGTAACAGTCATACCGTAAAATTGTAATAATATTATGTTCATATTATTATCTTACTAATTAACATTTTAAAAATCAAATATCTAACTTTTAACGTAAATATCACAAAATCAACTTATATTTATTCTTATAAAATCAAATTTTCATTTGGCAAGTAATCAGTCCCCTCGTCCCGCTGTCCCCGCGTATATTTGGCGCAGTTGGATTGTATAATCCGCCGTATTACATTACGGCTAGCTGTTTTAATATGCCGAAAATTCGTCTTTTTCCAAAATTCTACAAAAAGACGGTCGCGAGCCGACGGAGCCCCACTTCTATGGGGCTCCTATTTCTGTGTAGTTTTAAAAAACACGAACCTAACCTAACCCACCCCCTTATCCAAACCAAAAATTTCTGATTACGAATTATCGGCATAGTTACTACAAAATGCCGACCGTTTGTAAACGGCCAGATTATATACAATT
>CAJQZM010034845.1:0-10511 GCA_907164665.1 Colias nastes
CCTGTGGTTTTTACGCGACAACCCTCCATGGGTTTTTATCGTCCATATATTCCTGAATGCTGTAGTACGCTCTCTGAACTAGTACATTTTTTATATAAGTTTTAAATTTAGAACTACTAAACTCTTTAATATTATGAGGAATTCTATTGTAAAAGCGTATACCTTGACCCATAAATGAATTTTTAACTTTAGCTAATCGGAAAAATGGCATTTCAATTCTATTTCTGTTCCTTGTGCCATAACAGTGTCTATCTCCTACTCTTGTGTGTAAGTCGGCGTTTTTGTGTACATGCAAAATATTATTAAATATATACTGTGATGGTACAGTAAGGATACCAGTATTCTTAAAGAGATCTCTTAGTGAGTCCCGAGCACGTAAATTATATATAGAACGAATGGCTCTTTTCTGTAAGATAAATATAGTTTCTATATCTGCTGCCCTGCCCCATAGTAGAATTCCATAGGACATAATACTATGAAAGTAGCTGAAATAAACCAATCTAGCTGTATCTTCATCGGTGAGATGCCTTACCTTTCGGACTGCATATGCTGCTGAACTGAGCTTACCTGCAGCGGTGTTGACATGGGCTCCCCACTGTAGTTTCTCGTCCAATGTTAACCCAAGAAATACAGTCGATTCTGTAGGGTGTAATACCTCCCCGTTCAAGGTAATATTTCTGCTTAACTTTTTAACGTTTGGTAGTAAAAATTCAACACAAGTTGTTTTTTTGGCATTTAATAATAAATTATTAGCAGTAAACCAGTCGGATATGTGTAAAAGAGCACTGTTCACTTCGTCAACATTTGGGTCATGCCTATCCACATTAAATATTAATGAGGTATCATCTGCAAACAGAACTATTTCACACCTATCCTGTAAATAATAAGGTAGATCATTGATATATACCAAGAACAAGAAGGGTCCTAAAATAGATCCCTGTGGAACACCAATGTTAATTGACGCACCGCTAGAACGTTCTCCATTAACAACTACAGTTTGTATCCTATCATGCAGGTATGAGGCTATGAGGTTCTGAGCTTGTCCTTTAATCCCATAGTGATTAAGTTTACGCAATAAAGTACAATGTTCAACGCAGTCAAATGCCTTGGAGAGGTCACAAAATATCCCCAAAGCATTTTTTGAGTTTTCCCATGCCTTATATATATGTGTTAGTAGTGCAACTCCAGCATCTGTGGTTGAGCGCCCCTTTGTGAAACCAAACTGTTTGGTGTGCAGCAAATTATTAGATGCAAAGTGACTAGTCAATTGGTTTAATATTAACTTTTCGAATACCTTACTTAATGTTGGTAAAATCGAGATAGGTCTATAGTTGTTACAGTCTTCTTGATCGCCTTTCTTAAATAGAGGTATAACTTTACTAAGCTTTAATAAATTAGGAAATGTACCATAGTCACAACACTTATTAAATATAAAAGCTAAATTGTTCGCAATATTTTCTATTATATTATTAACTAAATTTACGGACATTCCCCAAAGATCACAAGTATTTTTTAAATTTAGTGTCTTAAAGGCTGTAACAATATCATTAGCAGTTACGTGTCGCAATTCAAATAATGTGCTGCACGCCGCTACATGGTCCCTCAAAAAGGTCTCTGCAAGTGCTGAAGACGAATTTAAATTATTAGTAATGCTAGCAGGGACGCTACTAAAGAAATCTTCAAATCCAAAAGTGCGTTTATCGAAAATCGTAGTTCAAATAATAACCATACCTTACCCCACAGCTGGGCCTAACCTCCCGCCCCACGCCCCTCGGGACGCCCCCACGTGACGTCGTGCGACAGATCCTGGCGCGGGCAGACACACACCCCGAGCCAGCGGCGCCGCAAGAGCAGAGCATGAGGGAGATCATAGCTATTGCTCATAGAGGTGACGTTGATGAGAAGGAAATAGGTTTAGAATATGATACAATACATCTTGATGAATTAATTAATGTTCTCTTAAAATCAGATGATAGAAGTAACGTTCTTTATTTTAATGAAGGAAGAGATTTCAAACGTTCATTAGTTGCTATGTACATTGATGTTGACGACAAGAAAACTGGTTTCAAACCTGATACAATAAATCCTGATGAATTAAATGAAAACTTTACAAAACAGGCCATAGACGTAATATTTGTTATTTTAATGAAGCAATAGGTTAACGTTAATTAATTGATAACCTTAAAAGAAATAGGATGTAGAAAACAAATGTGATGTTCATAGAGGTGACGTTATAGTGAAAATTGGTTTCTAACACGTCTGAGTATATCTCAACAAATTAAACTAAGTATTCAAAATATACAAAGGAGAGATCTCAGGCAATATTTTTTTCCCAAACGAAAATAGGTTTCAAAGCCATAGGTGAAGTTGATAACATAAAAAAGAAATAGGTTTCAAAAGTAGCCTAGAGGTTGGTAACCTTAAAGCATCAAAGGCTCTAAATATGTGTAGACTATCGACATGATGCTAGTCATCTTAATAAAAATACGTTTCAAATGTGCCTGGGCCATAGAAATGATGATAAACGTAAAAAAGGTATTAATATGTTTATGGCAGACGCACATTTACAGGCGGAGTAGGATTAATATTTGATACTATTATTTTTTTTTTCGTTTCTTTACGTTATGATTTTAATTTATTCGTGTTCATGTATGAGTTTATTATGTAGATTTATTAAATAATAATTCCAAAATACCAGAAGACGTATCCAAAAAAGTAATACCTAAAAATTATGTAACTCTCAAGTAAATAAATTTATCAAAATGATGACTTGGTTACGATGAACAGAGTTTTCTAATGAAAAATTCAGTTTAAAAAAGTGTCCTATTCTGAATATTATATTATATATTAGTGTCAGATATTCAGTTGAACATAAGTTAAATAAAGTTCTTAGGTATTATACCGCCCACATACTTCGTTAAACTTATGTACTTAAACATTTATAAGTTTACGAAAGTCATAGAAATACGATTAAAACTTTTTCCTTATGGTTGCTTCTGCTTCGAATAAAGTCCATAAAAAGTTAAACTTATAATCATATATTCCTAGAATAGTCCGTAAAATTCGTTTTAAGAATGTTTAAAAATATTAAAGTATTGGATACATTCTCAACTAATCCATCTTTATGTTATTGAAAACGATGTCTTTCTAACGTTTAATAAATTAAATCTTAGACTATACCTATACACCATTAATTACTAATAGAATGAAAAAATGAATTTTCTTAATATTACTAAATTAAACTTTCCTAATGTAAGATAAAAAATTGTCTTAGTGGCAACCCTAGAAAGTATTAAAGTATTTTCTTAGATAGAAATACCAAAACATCGACTTTCGATTTTTACATTACCATAACAAATACATTGCCGATATTTTGCACAGTCATCGTCTGGGACAGCCAATCAAATAACTGTATTTAAGATGTCTGACAAAAACATTCAATTTGGTGAAAAGCAATAACTCAAATATTGAATGTTTTTATCTTTTATCAAAATAATATTAGAAAATTTCTGTTGAGACTAAAGACGAATTTCAAGTTGCTCTATTTGAAAAGGAAAGTGACTTGTTATTCTAAGTATGAATAAATGATATGGTTTATTTTAATAATAACACAATGAATAATAAATTGTAAATAGCTAATTAATTATCAGTCACCAACATGTTATGCTAAAAACGATTAAAACGTACAGTCATTTTAAATTTTGTTGATTATTTATTTGTTGTTGAAAGTAAGACTGAGAATTTAATAGTACAGCATAAAAAAAAATTAAAAAACATAGTGCAGATAACCAAATATATTAATAAATTATGTAACTGTTTTTGTAAGGCAAATAAGTAGTTGTTAAGATTGGTTTTTTTATGTTTGTTTTAGCTCTTTATTTTAATACCTCTTGAATTTCTGGCTGGTTATTCGTGAGGTATTTTTTGTTTTCTTTTATTTATTTATTGAAATATCATCAATTATTCTCAATGTAAGACTTATTTTATTAGTTAGGTATATAAAATTAGGCTGTCCATTTTGCAGTTAATACGAGATGACCCATTGAAACTTAAATTATTTCAAGACTACTAATATTATTTTTAATATAATGTGTATTTTTATTCTAATATATTTATTTGACTTGTATAGATACAGATATGCATATATTTTTAATAAGTACACTATTCATAATAACATATAATAACGATTCTTTCAGCTTTATTTTCAGATATAATTATTTTTTGTATTTCTACGAAAATTATATTTAAAGCACACAATAATGGATAATTATGTAGTGGTTTAAATACAATTTTCTTTAAAATAACATATCTAGCTCAGCGATCGTGGAAAATGCTAAACAAATTTCGATGATAAGTCGGTTCAAACGGCAAAGACAATGAAGATTATAATTCAAGTAAGTGGTCAGTAAATAATTTTATTAATATTTAAAAATACAATAAAATTCTTGCCTCAGTGTTTTTTATCAAAGTCCTCAAAAACGGGTAAACCGATTTCTATGATTTTTTGTGTATTCGGTAGCCGTAGAAACAATGTTTGCTGGGTCAGTTTTGCAAAATAATTATTTAAGAAGTATAAATAACGTAACTAGTTGGAGCCCGCGGCGTCACTCGCGTGGTATAATAATCCATCTGTTTATCAAATTGCATACACATCTGATCAGCTGTTTTTGCGTGTAAGAGTGACAAACAACATACCTAAGGAATCGACTAAAATAAAATTATTAATTTTTCAGGTCATAGAAGAAGGAAGAGGATGAATCTCATTCATTATTACACTGGTAAGTAATTTTAATCTATACTAATAATAGTATAAAGCTGAAGAGTTTGTTTGTTTGTTTAAACGCGCTAATTTCGGGAACGACCGGTCTGACTTGAAAAATTCTTTCGGTGTTAGATAGCCCATTTATCGAGGAAGGCTATAAGGCTATATCATCTCGCTGAGACCAACAGGAGCAAAGCACTGCGGGTAAAACCGCGGAGCACAGTTAGTATCTCATAATAGGTACTTATGATATTTTGATAAGAATTGAATCAAGGTTTTAATATATTTACCACTACGCCCTTAGCATGCATTATGTCCATTATTTGATATCTACAAACTAAAAAATATATATTATAAAATATCTTTAACATTTTTAAACAATAATTATAACATTATTCGAACATGGATTATCTATCTTCACACTAAATTAAATCAAAATCAGATCAGCAGTTTTTGCTTGACCAACATTTTAACTTCCATACAAACTTCAGGATTTAGAATATTACCCTTTCTTAACAACTGGAAAGAAAAACAATATAAAATGTGCCGTCTTACGACGCGACGTGCCAACATTGTTAGAATCTAATAGAAATCCACGCAAATCGTAAACTTTTCGTTTACTGCATACTAAAACATTGTATTTTATTTTATCCCCTTGATACTGTTAAGTTTATTTTTATTTGCAACTAGCTGTCGCCCGCGGGTTTACTCCTGCAATTCTTGTACCTAAATGTATAATTATTATGTAATGGTGTGACAGTTAAATGAATCTTAGATCCTAATATTAAAAAGCTGCAGAGTTTGTTTGTTTGTTTGAACGTGCTAATCTCAGGAACTATAGGACCGATTTGAAAATTATATCGGTGTTAGATAGCCCATTTATCGAAAAATTCTGTAATTATTGCAGATATCAAAAAACTTTAAACTGATATCGAAAGCCCTTTACCTAATGAGTAAAATGACAATAATAACTTTTTCATAATAAAACGGGAAATATCTTAAAATTTGACATTACATTCGGTATAGGCTATAATTATATCATCACGCTAAGACCAACAGGAGCGGACAAGGAGCGCAGCACTAGGGGTGAAACCGCGGGATACATCTAGTGTTTTAATGTTTTCAATTTACTTGAGGATTAATTTAAAAGTGTTAAATTAATCCAGATTATATTATTACATTTAAAAAGAATCGCTTACTTTAAGAATATTATGATAAACGCATTTGCAATATTTCTATGTTCTGCTTGTAATTATTCTGTTGCCTTATTGGCTTGAACTTGTTTTCTAAATTCATTTATTAGAAACTAGATTTCCGCCCGCGGCTTCGCTTGCGTTTTCAAAGGAAAACCCGCATAGTTCCCGTTCCCGTGGGATTTCCGGGATAAAACCTATTCTATGTGTTAATCCAAGTTACCCTCTATAATATGTGTGCTAAATTTCATTGTAATCGGTTCAGTAGAATTTGCGTGAAAGAGTAACGAACACACACACATTCTCACAAACTTTCGCATTTATAATATTAGTACGATAGGATTAAATTATTACACAAAAAGAATCACATTTGCAATATCTCTATGTTCTGCTTGTCATTATTTTGTTGGCTTATCGGCTTGAACATGTCTTCTAAATTCATTTATTAGAAATAGAACCTTTTATTACCTTTAATTACTTATAATTTAGCGCTAGATTTGTTTTCCGTCTTTATTGAACAGATAAATATCCCAAACTCGAGCGATCCGATTAACGAGCAATCGATCTTTAGTTTATCGGTTTCTTTCTAATACATCTACTTTCAACCGACTTCAAGAAACAAGGAAGAGGTTCCCAATTCGACTGACCTTTTGACTTAGATTATTCATTCTTTATTAAGCCTTCCCTTTTATATTTTGTCCATTTCTAATAATTAATTGGTTAAGGTTTTAGTTATAAATAATTATTGTTGATGCGCTCTACGTCTAACGAGTCCCTTGTAGCAGAACTAGCTATGCCCCACGGTTTTACCCGTATTGCTCCGTTCCTATTGGTATTAGCAAGGTGATGTTATAACCTATTGCCTTCTTCGATTTTTTCATTTCATTTCATTTTATTTCGATAAATGCATAAACTAACAGTGAAATAATTTTTCAAATCGGACTCGAGGTTCCCGAGATTAGCGCATTCAAACATACAAATAAATATATTTATAGTATTAGTATAGATAGATAAACAGAGAAACACAAAGGCTTGTTACTAGCCATTTAGAAGATGTTCATATCTCATACAAGTTTTTATTATGAGAGTCGTATTATCCTTGCAAAATGGATTATGCAATTGTTTTTGGGCGACCGCCAGCCAGATTCGGCCAGAGTTGTGGATTCGTTATTCCTTTGAAAAATATAGTTTTTTGTTTGGGGAATGCACTCAAACTCACACAAACTCAAAATTATTTTGTATTTGATTCAACACTCAAAATTATTTTGTATTTGTTTTGGTGTGGTTTTTCGAATGTTTTAATACGCTTGTATTCACCTATATGTTTGTAAATATGCACTTTAGACTCAAATTTCGCTAACTTTTAACGGAAATTAAAAATTTAAGGCGTGTTATTTGCTTAGTTTTTTTTTTACTAAGTATATTAATATTATTTTAGTTAATGTGATGGAGAGTAATGGTGATTGTTATTTCGAATTTATTTGTAGTTAAATTAATATGTATGAACATACATCTTAATTGCGTTTTGCAGTTGCAAATATGTACATAAAGTTGAAGTTCATACATTTCCTTTCCACTTCATACATTACCAAGTTGCCTGGTAGAGATTGCTGTTTAGCAATAAGGCCGCCTCTTCTACAAATGATACCTTTGTAATATTGTTTTTGTTTAACTTTGTACAATAAAGTTTTATAAATAAAATTAAAAATGTCATTAAATATTATTAACTAGCTTTCCACCCGTTTTCAAAGAAAAACCCGCATAGTTCCCGTTCCCGTGGTATTTCCGGAATAAAACCTATCATATGTGTTAATCCAAGTTACCCTCTATATGTGTGCCAAATTTCATTGTAATCGGTTCAGTAGTATTTGCGTGAAAGAGTTACAAACACACACACACACACATCCTCACAAACTTTCGTATTTATAATATTAGATAAGATAGGTATTCTAGGAAACTGTCACAAAAGACTATTAAATGTTGATCTCAAATAAAGATTTTATTTTCATAGATAGATATAGGTACATTACCCGAAGTACTTTAAAAGTCATTGAGTCAAATAAATATGTTTTCGGACGGGTTGCAATTTATCAAATTTGTTATGAATTATTTGAGCCAAAATCTTGTGGATATAATTTAGTTCAAGGGCTGCATCGTTCATGCCAGTTATACTTGGCAATATACTCTGATTTTATAGTTAACTAGTTGTTTACCGTGGCATTGCATGGATAAACTAAATAATAAATATTCATACTAATATTATAAAGCTAAAGCGTTTGCTTGAACGCGCTAATCTCAGGAACTGGTCCGATTTGAAAAAATATTTCAGTGCTAGATAGTTGATTTATCGATTACTAGCTTACCGACCGCGGCTTTGCCTACTTTGTCTAAAATCTAATAAATTATATACTAAAACCTTCCTCTTGAATCACTATATCTATTAAAAAAAACCGCATCAAAATCCGTTGCGTAGTTTTAAAGATTTAAGCATACAAAGGGACATAGGGAAATAGGGACAGAGAAAGCGACTTTGTTTTATACTATGTAAGTAGTAGTGACTATAGTGATATCATCACGACATTAGGAGCGGAGCAATGCGAGTAAACCCGCGGAGCACAGCTTAATAGACTTGAAATTATTGCATTGTCTTTGTTAAGTTTACAAAGTTAGAATTAAATCCGTCCGTTAAAAGTGGGTCAAAACCGAGTTTAAAGAAGTCATACAGACAAACAGACGAAGCTTATAAAAGCGTGTTTAAAACTATTCCAGATACATTTTTTTTTAAATTAATTTGAAATTAAATTTTTAATATTACTTTTAGAACGAAGAATGGAGGGGAATGAAGCATAAATGGTGAAGTAACAGAGGACAAGTCAACATTCGACCATGGAAAGAAGAAATACTAGATTTATGCAGATCGACATAAGAATAAAGGTAAAAATGTTGATTTAATTTTCTTGATTAATCTATAAAAAGCTTATATTTCAATTTCCTCTATATTCTGATAGTATTTACATGAGTAAGCTTATTATTGAAATGTATTTTCCGTAACTTAAACATCATCAAAATCCGTCAAAATTGGTGAAGCTGATTGCTACCTAATATAGTAACCGGCAAAGCGCAACAGATAATTTAAATTAAAATACAAATAATTTGGAAAATCCAAAAGTGCACGCCTCATAATCTCATTTTTTTAAACTGTTTTTTATATATAAAATTTTTTTTTATGTATATGGTGTAAATAAAGAATATATATAGATATACTAAAATTATGGAGAACAGTCGATATTTTTTTTTGTTTATTTAATAACAATTAAACCACATCGAATCAGACCCTGAAAAATGAAAGGGTTCTATTCCTGAGCATACTCAAGCGTAAGAGAAAAAAAAAGACTCGATTAGTAAAGTATTTCGGTCGCTATCGTGTTAACAAGAAAATCCTCCGCACATACAGACACACGGACGTCCAAGATAGAACTTTTTTAAACTGTTTTTTAACTAGTTTAAATTAACAAAAATGACATCAAAAATATCATGAATGTTAAAAATAGTGTTTTTTTCTTAATATGTGTGTGTATGTATTATCTTACAAGTGCAATGTATGATACATAAAGACATTTTAAGTTTGAAAAATCAGATGTTTTGCGCGAAGTGACAGTAGTACCCACCTCAACGCTTCGCTTATGAGGCGTGCAATTGATATTATATTTTTATCTAAATATATATTTTTGACAAACAGATACTGTAACAATAGTTATTTAAGCAGATACTTTACGTAAAGGAAACGCACTATAACAGTGAACAAAAACTAAAATTTGACACAATTTAAATCCGTTTATTCCAGTACATAAAGCGTAATATACGAGCTAGACGCATTTAGGACGATCTAGATGGCTAGACCGCTTTGGTACAAGCCAAAATGCCTTACTTAAGAATATCTGGAGCCAATCCATTTTTTCCAAGTCCCAAATGGGTGTAATCTTTCAATTAATCTTATATAATGTTACTGTGAATAGAAAATGTGTGCGGGGACAAATTCAAAAAAGGTTATTTTTGCTTCGTAATTTTTGGGGTATGGGACAGATTTTCAATTGTTCAAGGGGCTTATTATTACTAGCTATGTCCCGCGGTTGGTGTTGTAGAATATATTATAGAAATAATCGCGGATGAAAACCACGACTATAGAATACAACACTGCTTATTTTCATATATAGGTATACTAATATTAGAAAACTGAAGAGTTTGTTTGTTTGTTTGAACGCGCTAATCTCGGGAACTACTGGTCCGATTTGAAAAATTAAGTTTTAAATCGAGGAAGGGTAGGTATAGGCTATATATTATCATCACGCTAAGACCAACAGGAGCGGAGCACAACGGGTAAAACCGCGGAGCACAGCTAATGTAATATAAAAGCGTTATCCGTTTATGATCGGACAAACTCTTGCATCATCACTACATAGTCACTACATAGTATAAAACAAAGTCGCTTTCCCTGTCCCTATGTCCCTATGTCCCTATGTCCCTTTGTACGCTTAAATCTTTGAAACTACGCAACG
>CAJQZM010034846.1:0-18948 GCA_907164665.1 Colias nastes
ATATTAATTTTAAAATGATACCTTTTTACGCTAGTCATTTCGGGGGATTGTGGGAAGCTGGAGTAAAAAGCTGCAAGCACCATCTCAAACGTGTAGTAGGTAACGCACATCTAACGTTCGAGGAGTTTAGCACAGTATTGACCCAGGTTGAAGCTGTCCTGAACTCCCGTCCTTTGACCCATCTTTCCACAGTCCCCCGAAATGACTAGCGTAAAAAGGTATCATTTTAAAATTAATATTTTGCGAAGTTGCATATGCTTTAATTTCATCAGAACAGGTAGCTAAAAATTTTTTGAACTCATTCATGAGACCGACAAAATTCTTCCCATTGTCAGAAAAGATAGTCACGGGTTTACCTCGCCGCGATATAAAACGTTTCAAAGCTAATAGATATGATTCCGACGATAGATCGCTAACAAGTTCCAAGTGAACCGCGCGTGTAACAAAACATATAAATAAGCATATGTACGATTTTTGTAACTTAGCACCTCTGCCTTTACGATTTAACGTGAACACTGGGCCAGCGTAGTCGACACCACAACGTATAAACGGATAACCTGGGTCCAGACGCTCCTGCGGTAGATTCCCCATAATAGGCGCGACCGTAGTCGGTTGTAGTCGTGCGCAGCGCATGCACGAATGTACCACCTTCCTAGCGAGGTTTCTGCCGCCGACCGGCCACCACATCTCTCTGAGCGTAAACAGTAAAAGCTGTGGCCCGGCGTGGAGTAAACGTTCATGCTCGAACCGAAAAAGCAAAAGTGAAAAATGATGATTAGCTGCGATTAAAATAGGAAATTTTTTATCAAAACTAAAATTTGGTGAATTTTGAATACGCCCACCTACACGAATTAAATTATTATTTGCGTCAAAGAATACATTTAATTTAGAAATTTGATTATAGCCTGATATATTCGTTATATTTTTATTATTTTTAAGCGCATAATAAATATCAGGAAACGATTCCTGTTGACTCAACTTTGCTAACGTTAATTCAGCACGATTTAATTCCTCGACTGATAATAAACCTGTCCACTTATTAGTTTTATTTCGCGCGTTATTAATAAAACGTAATACATAAGCAGCTGCGCGTTTAAGTCTATTATATTGTGAAAATCGAGAAAAAATAATTAAATTATCGTCTAAATTATTACTTACGTGACAACAAATATTTGTAGATTTAATTTCCGGTAAATCTGTATTAATCAATTTAGAATGTTTTAAATCGGGCAACTCAAAATGTACATTATGTAAAAATAACGGGCCCTCCCACCATAAAGATGAGGAGCTAAGCGCTTCTAGACCTTGCCCGCGTGAGACTAAATCGGCTGGATTATCCTTGCCTGCGACGTGACGCCATGGATGTTCCTTGGTCAGCTCGTGAATCTCTGCCGTCCTATTTTGAACATAAGGTTTTAATAAATTAATAGGCATACCTAACCAACCTAAAACGATAGTTGAATCTGTCCAAAATACAATTTTATCAAAGTTTGAACGCAGTGATCCAATAAGCTTATTACATAATCGTGCACCTAACAACGCACCACACAACTCTAATCTAGGTATAGTTGTAGGTTTAGTCGGCGCGATCTTACCCTTCGAACATATCAAGCGCACTGTGACATCAGCTGTTGCATTGATCGTACGAGCGTATGCGCAAGCTCCGTACGCGACCTGTGAAGCATCGGTAAATATATGTAGTTCGGTTCGCACTGGATCAATGCACATAACGTGACGCGGTATTCGTAAACTACTAAGAAAAGATAATCCATTTATAAATTTATCCCATATTTGCGAAATTTCGTTAGGAACCGATTCATCCCACGTCAATTTTAACAACCAACATCTTTGTAATAAATGCTTTGCGATAGTAATAACCGGACTTAATAATCCTAGCGGATCGTATATTTGTGAAGCACACGATAAAATAATACGTTTTGTCACTACTTCACTCTTTTGTACAATTTGCGTGAAATAATAAATGTAATCATCGAGACTATTCCATCCGATACCTAAAGTTTTATTGTTACAAGTTTTATTAAGTAAACAGAGATCGTGCGTTTGCGATTCATTAACGCTAGGCGTAATTAAATTTAAATTATGACTAAAAATCCATTTTCGTAATTTAATACATGCTGAATCTAAAAGACTACTGGTTTCTTTACAAATATTTTCTAATTCGGATATAGAATTCGATGAAACTATGAGATCGTCAACGTAAAAACAATTATTAATAGTATCGGCTACATACGGAATATTCGAGTGTTTGGCTAATTCCTTTAAACATCTACAACTTAGATACGGTGCGGATGCCGTTCCGTACGTCACGGTGTTGAGTCGGTACACCCTCAGCGGCTCTGAGGGATCATCCCGCCACAAGATCAGCTGCAGGTCACGCTGATCTTCAGCAATATTCAATTGCCTGTAAAATTTTTCAATGTCAGCGCATGCAACATACCTATTCTCGCGAAAACGTAATAAAATAGAAATTAAGTCACCTTGAATAGCAGGTCCAATCATTTGTATGTCGTTTAATGATACGCCGGAACTAGACTTCATACTCGCATCAAAAACTACGCGTAATTTAGTTGTGGTGGCGTGCTCCCTAAACACACCATGATGCGGTAGGAAATAGTGCGGATTCCCATACGTATTGACGAGACTCATATGACCTAAATTAATATATTCCTGTATAAAATCAGAATACATCTTTTTATAATTAGTATTTTGCTGAAGACGTTTCTCTAACGCGTAAAAACGACGTTCAGCTTGTGCGCGTGTATTACCTAATAACTCAGGTGATTGTTTCAACGGAATTGAAACACAGAAACGACCATCGGAAAGTCGACGTGTTGTGCGAATAAAATGTTCCTCACAAGCAATATCTTCGCTAGATAATTGCTGTAATTTATTGCTAGGCGCGGATATTTCTTCCAATTCCCAGAAATTCCTAACTAACTTATCGAGTGAATCATCTTCCGTCGATAATGTCGAATAATTACAATTAATATGTGTTAAATTTTTGTTATTAGTATACGGAAAAGATTTAATTGCACCTGACACTATCCAACCTAATTTGGTGTTTTGAAGGAAAGGACCACTTTTAAGGCGCATTTTTCCTTCGGTTATTAATTCCCAAAATAAATCAGCACCGATCAGTAAATCAATAGGTTGACTTTCGTAAAAACTGGGATCAGCTAACAATAAATTGTGAGGAATATTAAATTGATTGAAATTAAACGTGGTTGTAGGCAATTTTGATGTAATTTGGGGCAAAATCAAACATTGAAAACGGGCAGTGAAGCTCCCGTCGCGCGATTTAATTTCAATGTTACAAGATTGCGAACATTGCGTAATAGAATTACCTACACCGTGAATATGTTGAGTGGACTGTAATATTCGTAAATTTAATTTATTAGCTAAAGATTGCGTAATAAAAGATCGTTCGCTTCCGCTATCTAAAACTGCGCGTGCGCAATAATACTCACCCGATTCATTACATACTTCAACTATCGCCGTAGACAATATGACAATCTGTTGCGAAGAATTGTCATCCTTTGTATACATAACGGTTTGTGCGTGATTAGTACATTGAAGTTGCATGTGTGCGTTATCTGATGTAACGGGATGCGTATTAGTAAGCGAGGGGTGCTCGTACGTAGTTAACGTCACTGTATTTTGCTTAATTGGTGATAATTTAATTGCATCACAAAGTAAACTATTGTGCTTTTGTTCACACTTTCTACACGGACCAAAAAGACAAGTACCAACCGAATGACCTGGACGCATACAATTAATGCATAAGTCTTTATCCTTTATGAAATTAAACCTATGTTGCGGGGATAAGTCGAGAAACTTCTGGCATGAATATAGCTGATGCTTTTCGTTACATAGCAAACATGACTTGTAATGGCTGCGCGACTTATTGGATTGTGATTTAGATGAGTGTTTGTTATCCGAAACTATGTTACAATGAATTTTGGATGATGAATTTTTATTTTGGTAAGTAGAAAATTTATTTGAGTTATTTGAAATACTAGGTTTACTGTGATTTACGGATAGTGTAGTTAATAAATCGGCTTTTTCTTTAATAAATTCCAATAAATCATGTAGCTTAATAATTTTGTCCTTATGTATTTTATAAAAAGTGTTCTTAAATTGTTCCCACTCGCGTTCAGTGATGGGATCTAACTTTGATACCACGATATAAATAATTAATGTGTCCCAATATTCAGTGGGTTCCCCTAAAATTTTAAGAATACGTAAATTTTTCAAAACTGTATCGATTAAATTGTGCAATTGACAAGCTGATTCTCTGGAGACATTTTGTAGGGAAAATATTGCTTTAATGTGACTTTGCACTATCAATCGCGTGTTATTAAAGCGGTTTAATAAAAGGTCCCATGCAACCAGATAATTATTGGATGAAAATTCAACGTTTTCTATTACAATTTTAGCGTCACCTTTTAAACTCGCCTTTAAATAGTGAAATTTTTGAATTGGTGGTATTGATTTCGAATCATGAATTAAGGATGAAAACGTATCGCGAAATTCTACCCAGTGTTCATGTGAACCGTCAAAGCTAGGTACAGAAATAGTCGGTAATTTTACTGAATCGTTACTAAAATTGTTACAGGTCGTATGGTCGTGCGCTAAGGAACAGTCAATGGATTTATTAACAGATCTATCCTCGGAACTATCTGGGTTTACCATGCAGTCCAGCATCGCCAGGACAACATAATATTCCCTCTCAAACTCGACGCGTGATTCTATGAGTTTATCCGTTTCTGACTCCGGGACAAGATCTTCGATTTTACTTTGTACTTGGTTGAAATCGTTCATTAAACTTTGCGCACCTGGTATACGTAGTTTTAGTTCTGCCCTCTGATGCGTGTCAAGGTCAACATTTTCAAACGAAGAAACGTATTTTTTAAAGTTAGTTAACCTACATTTAATTAATCCCCTTTTTTTCCTCAAATCCTTAAGCTCCTTTTGCTCAGAAAGAGACATAATTACTGAAGTAAAAAGCTACAAGTACTTACGTGCCACGTGAAGCAGATTCTTCGGTTGCGTAAAAGCACGTGAGGAGGGAAGCAACACCAAAAGCTCTGGAATTTACAAAGCACAGTATCAATCAGATGAAGCTTCACAGGGTTGGATAAATTAGCTGGCCGTCTTACCAAACTGCACTGTAATTTTGCGACTTCTTCGCCGATTGCGTCTCCAAAATCCAGGATCCGGGGTCGAAGGTCCAGAGATGTTGTGTACGAACTGGTCGATGGACTTTGGGTGGCGAAAAGAAGACGAAATAAACTTGCGCGTATAGTTTAATAATCAAAATTACAAGAGTGCGTTTGGTACAATTAATTTTAGCGAAGGAGTTCACTGCTCGACGGCTGCGTGGCAAATCGAAGTGGTAGCGGACAATCGTAGGTCATCCGCGGCCAATCGCACGGCGCGGGGACGTGACGCCGCGATGACGTAGTAGCAACGCTCCGTTCCGCACGATTTTGTTGCGGCAACACAGATAACTTGCTATTCCGAAATTATCTATGCGATAATACATTGTATAAAGTAACTATTTTATATCCATATAAACAATATTTTATAAAACAGAAATAACACAAATATCGACGTAGCACAACACTAGTTGGACTGCAGATACTGTAATAAAACGACTCTCGATAAAAGCTGTCGGAATCCATTGAAATCCGAGGGTATTTTGAAATCGCTATTAATTGGGCAAATTGAAAAGAAACCTTACGTAGCTCAGATCAATTGACTTATTACTCGGCGAGCGCTTGAGCCTGTTTGTTCACAATTCAAAGGAATTGCAAAAATTAAGGCAAATCGACCGAAATATTACAGCCCATGCAGGAATTACTTCCGATTCACATTTTAACCTAATTGGATCTTTAATAACAATTTCTTTCACAATGCAAACAAATTACGTTGAAACGTTTATTAGTGTTGCAAAAGCACGTTATAACGTCGTTAAAATTAAAAACTACATCGGCGAGCCATTAAAAGCGCCCCATTAGCATTGCATTTGCTGCTTTCTGTGGACTATACTTCATAGGAGATATTTTCCATCGCTTTGCGCGTGTTCCGGACGACGCAGGGGTGAGGCGGCCGCCGGGAGGGGGCAGGGGGGGATAAGTAATGAGTTGTAATCGGGTAAATGGTTGCGATAAGATAACGCATCCACTTCTGGTATTATTCTGCTCCGTTTTCGATTCTTTGCGGAAAAACTGAATTGTTTCGTTGGAGATTCCTATTTCGTTCGGGCTTTTGAAGTTTTACTTTCCCTTTTATATAAAAGAAAGATATATCTCGTTTATTATTGCTGTTCTATGGTCTTTTGCCCGGCCTTCTAAACGAACAATTGGAAGCGTTTTATTTTCTATATATCTGTTCTCATTATTTACTTTTTTGTGATCGTTTCTTTTCTGAGTCTGTACCTATCTAAAATATTTTGAATTTAATTTCGGTTTAAGGAAGCTTTAAAAAGGAAAAATCTCACCGCTTGTTCATTAAAAGTGTGGGTTTTCAGCGTGACATAGGATTTTGTGGTTAGACCTTCGTCAACAAGAGCAGGAGTTTTATAAGATTAAATACAATAAATTAAAGGACACAAAGTAAAGTTAAGAATAGCATAGTCAAAGCAGTGAAATTCCATTCTATAATATTATTTTATTCAATTAATGTTTATTATCTAGTAATTACTAAAGAGATAATTATGTTTTTAAACCTATGAACGCTTATTTATTTTTGTTATTTTTTCTGTTTTTATTGTGTGGTGCTAAATAAACATTATTTCTTTCTTTCTTTCTTTCTTTCTTATATTTACAAACCTATGTATTACCTATGTTTACTATTACGTAAAGGTGCAATGTTTTCCCAGTGTTTCCGTATTGGAACAGGTTATCAGGTAAATATTGTCAGCCGATAGCGGCGCGGTGTGCAGGCGTTACTGCATAATTGCTTTTATTGTACTCTTAAGTAGCGATACGTCTGATTAATGAATGATTAATCTGAAATTAAAGTATGAACTATAATTTAACTGAATAAATCAAAAATGTCGTTTCGATTTATCGTCTTTTTAATTAAAATGTTAAACATCACTTTCATCATATTCAGCATCAGCAAAGTCAGATCGCGATTAAATTAAAAAAAAACGCACTTATTTTCATTATGTCTTCACTAATAGATAGCGTGGTTCTTCAGGAATGTTTTATTGAACAAAAAATTAGGTTTAAAAAATGTATCCACCCTTTTTGTGATAACGTCAATTGATATTACCTCTACATCTATCACAAAAATGTTGTCATCACTCTAAAACGTATTTTAGTGATCCCAAAATAGACATCGCACAAAACTCGGTGACCGCAAAAGCTATTACATAAGAGCTTTCACGAACTATGCATTAAATACAATACCGCTTATGTTACTCGCACATAACTCGATGCAAAATAGATAATCCATGTTCCTATTTGTTCAGTTTATTCCATGCATAATGTATTTGGTTAAGCTTCACGGATCACTGGAAAGTCAACATTTTAAATTCTCTATAGGGTATATTATGGAGTTAGCTTTTTAAAAACGAATATTTTTCTAATACATCTGACAGTAGAAGTAAGATTATTAAATTTTTCTTTAAAGAATTTATGAATTGAACCTACACCTAGAATATAAATAAAACGCACGTATTTATTAAATCTTTGAATAGTCATAAAACACGTGAAAACTAATTAAAATTAATTTCCAGTGAAAGACTTGACTGAAGAGTCGAGTTGACGTCAAAGTAGGTAAAGTACCTATGCTAAATTTAAATTTATTAATTAATTAAGATACCTAATTGGAAAATTATTTTGATCAAATAAAATGTCGGGGTGACCTATAATTCTGCTTTATTAAAACAAAAATGAACTATAAATGCATCATTCATTATACTTATGTTTGCTAAGTATCTACTACAAATTGTGAATATTTTTTCAAAAAGAAATATTATATTGCATAGAAATGATTAAGGAATAGAGACTCCACTCATAATAAACCATAAAAATTGGAAAGAGGACAAGTATGTTAAACCACATTGAATCGTAACGAATGACTGTAAGATATTAGCTGTATAAAGCAACCATGCCAGAGAAATTGTCAGTGTGCCCAAGACCTATATTTTCATTAAGGTATTTATTAATATTTATGGAGATTGATCAACATAAAAGCAAATAAATGATTATATGTAGAAAATCTTAACTATATTAATTATTCAACTCTTTCTAGCTGAACAAAAACAGATGGCAAACAAAACATTTCATTCAAGTCCAACTTTGCGTAAGTTTACAAATCTAAATTACACAGATACATTTGCCCCGGTTTTCTAAAACAACAGACTTCCATTGTGTTCAGTCGCTAACCTACTTAGCCGCAGTCACGTGAAGCCGCTAGCAAATACACAACTTTTTGTTCTATGAAAATTAAAGTGGAAACTTCATAAATATGTTGAAAATAGACCTCTCGCTTTAATTAGTTCTTTCTACAGCTTGTGAATAAATAAGAAATATAAATTTACTTTTACTATTATTTAGCAGTTTTTGTAAATTAATAATTTTTATCCATACTTACGAAAAATGGATGTAAACTTTTTTTTATAATTCTGTATTCGTTTCTTGTAGGGAGAACGTACAGTAGTAAAAACTTATATACACTCCATAAGTTTTTAATGCTTACCCATATAAAAACACTAATTATAAGCTTTTGCCTATTAATGTTTTCCATGCACACTGAAAAAAAAAATATTTTAAAATATGAATAATATCTACAAACTACAATATAACTTCTTATTTCTTTATCTGTACAAAAGTATACTATCAAATAAGCCCATTAACTTTTATTCATATAATTTCGAATCAAAATTCACTGACACGGAATGCGTTTGATATCGCTACAAAATACTGGAACATATCATACGAGTAACCTTTTGCGACGATAAAATTTTATCCACTTCCATCGAAGCAAACTATAAAATGTCGAGTACAGACGGTTCTAAGGGCCGACTTTAGGAGCAACTCAAGTCACATACACATTATCTCTACATTTTCTTAGACATAATATGCGAAGTTAGATTTCAATTGTATTTTGTTAAGAAAATTAACCAAAAAATACTGAAATTTTTAGCAATGTTTTGCAGCAGAAAATATAGTGTACAAGAGATTAGAAATTTTTAAGATTTTACTTTCAATTTCCTGTTTAATATTGAATTTTGTTTTTCCGTCCAGTTTAATTTTTAGTTGACGGATAAAGTCATCAGTTTATCCAACAGGAAATTAAGTTCTTCCAAAATCTAAACAAGTACAAAATTTTAACACGTTCACTGCGGCACCTAAAATGCCAAACTTACCGTTGTTGCGGCATGTCTTCCATACTTCACATCGGCAAGTTCACCACTGTGCGTCATGAGCCATTTTTATCACATCGCACCTTCTGACTTTGAAGGTTAATAATTTCATGAAATTTCAAGATATTTCAAATTTTTTTTTTCAGATAATAGTATATATAGTCTAGTATATACCGCATAAATAGCTTTTAGTTTGACCCAATAGTTTAAAAGATATGAGGGAAAATGTAAACCCCTGATTTTGTGAAAAATTATTTGCCATCCCGCACTGCGTTGATACGGCATGTTTACAGTAATAGCGATGGGAAACACTGTAAAACAAAAGATCGATATCGATATAAATCAATTTTGTATATTTCAGTCTGTTTGTTAACATATAACGAGATCGTCGATACAAAAAAAACACTTATAAAACAAGGTACTTGATAGAGTACTATCAGGAAATTGTTCAGTAACTTTTGTTTTAAATTGTTAAGTAACTTTTGTTTTAATGTTTTATATTATTTTCACAACTGTCATCACATATTTTTTGCATTTATGCTACGAAATAAAAGAAAGTAAAAAAACTAAAGCCTTTATGGTATCATTGTCATTTAAAAATTTGATAACGACGCGTGGGGTCCTGGTGCATCACTATGCGAGACTGACACGCGGCGCGCTCGCAGTACAGTGCGGCATGAGGTGCTTGTCCATGGCAAAATATTTGACATGCCGCACACAAAAGAAACGGTTTCTTTTCTATGCGTGTGTCCAATATTTTGCCATACGATTTTTAAACGAAATTGAGTCCTACTTCAAACTGTGATCACAAAAATATATTTGTCTCTTTTCTAGTCATTGATTAACATATAAAAAACCTCGCCGCACCACGGTGAAAACTGCGATTTTGGGCGCCGCACTGTGGTGTAGTCGCTGATGGCCCGATACTGGACATGCCGCAGTGAACGTGTTAATCGCGGCCTGTCTCTTTTACTTTTACTTCAAATTCTGCTTTACATTGTAATTGTGACAGTATGAAATACATGGAAATACTGTCTGTCTTTTTATTTAATTATATCAAGTTACGATCGAAACTCGATACATATTTTCACCAATTCTCAAGTTCGGCACATGAACCCATTAACAAAAATAATACATCCCTCTTGTATGACATTTCCTAACAATCACTTACACTTCGTTATAAAGGGACAAATGGAAAAGTTACTTTCTTGTCTAAATAAGTTTTTGTTCAATATAATGATGACTCTCAGCCACAAATACACGGGTCCAACAAAAGACCCACACTCCGGCCGACACTGGCGAGCACTCAACTCAAGATCTCAGAGGTCCGAAATACATTACTCAACGTCAGCTTTAGGCGGTGTACTCACGTGCGGTACAAACGCTGCGTTACGATCGTTTATGTTTACGCGTTTTTTGATAGTTTGTCAAGTCATCATTTTGGTTAAATCTTTACAGAGGTTATTATGAATCAAAACTGCGTTAAAATTTTTATCATTTTAAGATTAGTTTAGACTTTAGGGGCACAGAATATCGCAAGAAAAGCCTATTCATTATACACTTGGAGTCAGACTTACACAACTACAAACTGCATGCAAGTGTCAATCCATATGGAATCCGTAAATTTTTCAAAATGTATTTAGTTCAATTATAATTTTTTTCTCCGTTATAAAGTGTTAAAATAAATGTAAAATACTAAATAAGAATCAGATATCGCGACTCGCAAACATGACGCACCGCGCGCGGTCACACGCCGGCCTTATCAAATGGGATACAGTGGGTTTAGCACGAGGACTTTATGGAAATTATTGTCGTTTGCACGCGCTATTAAATATTTAAACACGTTCAGCTTGTTTAAACACCGAATGAAGCAATGTTTTCTGTATTCAATTTGTTGCCGTTTTAATTAAATTTTTGCATTATTTTATCTTGATGTGTTGAGATAATGTTACCTTTTTGAGTTTACGATAAAAAATCGTAATAAATGAGCTTGCTTTAATAAAAATTGGATTTTATTATGCGTTATCAGAGCAATATTGCATGATCGTTTTGTAAGTGACCTTAAAAAAACGATACGATCGTAAAACGATTCATAATTAATTTACTTAATTAAATGTGAAAGCAAATTTTTTCGTAAATCCGTAATCATTAAAAGATTCAATGACAAAATATTACATAACGTTACTACAAAATATGCCTAAGGTTTTATACCGAAGCGAATGTGATACATAGGCAACCTTTTCAGAGACCTACATAAACTTTGAAACACTAAACTATTTTTACAAATCAACGAATAACAATTAACAAATACAATACATCCCTTGTGTTTAACAGACACTTTCGCATAGATCTGAGGATGTTACTGACACTTCTTTTCGTCCATTGATCTTAAGAGACAGACTTTATAGATACAAAATAATAACGGACGGATTCCCGCCTACAACCTTTCTCTTATAATTGAATATCTTATAAATGAATTAAGTGGACGTGAAAAGTACCTACATCAAACGTACTATTTTTAGAGATTTCGTGTGTAAGAGATTCAACATTCAATCTGCTCGTATTCATGTGGAATTGCGTAATATATCGAGATCGCACGAAGATAAGAGAATTCCTCGTTTATATTCTATGAATTGAAAATCTCAGATTTCCGATACGTGATATTCAGTACATATTAACATCATACGAAACAAGAGTATGATTTGATTTGTTTAACTCCGCAATGCACTCGCTCGATACATTTGTAAAAGCATATTGTAGGTATTATTTTTGTCTATAAAGTTGAACATCATCGTCTTATCTGTTGTTGAAGTCTATTGAAAAACTTAAGTTTATCGGAAATTTTCCGTTTTCCGCTGCCACGATTACAATTTTGTACTATCTCCGCAAGTAACTAATTATAAAGTTAATATTATACAATAAAACGAATAAATTCCATAACAAACTGCCTTAATACTCACTTATCTAACACCAGCATGCTTAAAATTATACTCAACCCAAAAGTCAACAGCTCCGTTAAAATGAAGGTACAAATTGTGAAAACCAAACTGGCGAATTTGAGGGTAATTACAAAACTCGGAGCACATACGAAACGGGATCACTTAATAACAATTTGCATAAGATTAAATACTTATCTAATTAGCAGCTCAGCTTCGATTAACATACGAATGTCCCAGCCGACATTTTCATGCAAAACATGCATGTGAATACAAAATTAAATTTAAGTGTATTATAGTGGAAGTAGGTGACGCGTCACTTCAGTTTAATAACACTTAGTATGCTAATGTGCCATGAAGCTAATGCCAACCTAGACCCAAAAGAATCGGACCACAGCTCTATAATAGCTAGGCTAAATTCATATTTGAGAATAGTGTTCTCTGACTCTATCTCTATCTAAAACTAGCTGTGATCCGCGGTTTCACCCGCATTGCTCCGCTCTTGTTAGTCTTAGCGTAATGATATATAGCCTTCTTCGATAAATGGGCTATCTAACACCGAAAGAATTTTTCAAATCGGACCAGTAGTTCCTGAGATTAGCGCGTTCACACAAACAAACATTGTTTAGCATTATAATATTATATAGTATAGATATATACAATAATATGGTACATTAATTCAGTTATATAACAACATCATTCATAATTATTCCAGTTCCTGAAATTAGCCCATTCGATCAAACAAAGCATTCAGTTTTATTTTAAACGTGTAGATAAATAAAATACCAACTATTTTTAGAAACAGCAAAATATGTAAAGCGTATTTAGTTTGAAAATAGCATTTCAATGGAAATGAGGTATTCAGCAATTTCCTGGTATTTAAAAATTGTGAAAACTGAATCCATTTATGGTTTAAATATGAAGCTTTTTACATGGATTCAATTTGTCTGTATTCAATTAAGAACATGAAGTGGAACTAGTGTAGCAATTATACGCCGTGTTCGCCGGAGGCTTTGCGAACGTATTCATTACAGTGATAGTGAACCTTCAGATACATTAGTGTATTTTAGTATATCTCAGTTTGCTTCGTTATTTAATATCGAGGAGGATTGTGTATTTGTAGATGCTGTATAGTATTAATAACTGAACGTCTAATATATGAAGCTGTATGATAAATATTGTCTGGATTATGCCCAGACTCATAGGAGGCCGTTGTTTTAGGTACAATTATCATGATGAAGCTTGTACTTCTTCTTGCTTTTACCAAACTGTAATGTTTTTATTACTTATATCGAAATCAAAGATTGGTTATTTCTCCAACAAAACGGCAAGGTACTATTAAAGTAATTATTGCGAGCGTTTTGTAAAGCCATTTTTGAGATAAAATATGAAAAGACGCGCTATATGTTTTGGAACTGTATTTAATTCAGTATAACTTAATAGTTTAAGACTTTAGTGTTAAATATTGTTTAATGGGTCTGACATTGGACACACGAGAAAGTCATGTCTCAGTCAAACTCTGCATGCCTATCTTAAATTTCCAAATTCTAGCAAAACGATACATTTATTACTTAACTAAAGTAAATGATATCATAATTAGTTTTGTTATTTTAAACAACGGGATTAAATGTCGCAGCGTTATAAATACGCTCGTCAAGATAACATTGTCGATAAGTTTCAGTATCTCTGCTATCGGTCAGAGTTTTATTGTTATTAAAAGTAAGCCTCTGTCACGGTACACTCGATACGTAGCGTGTCGGCCGCCCAGTGTCCGCCCTGCATTGTTTAAATGATTAAAACTTATTAAAGGATTTTGTTTTATGTATACCGCCTTTTTTAACTGTATGTATACATTTTGCACGAGGTTTTGTGCGAAAGTGGGATATTGTTAAATAAATTATGTATGTTTATCGCTAAAATTGTCAAATTTTATTAAAGTGCATTACGTCAGCTGATAATATATTAAACATATAAACAGTAGAGAATAATACGAACCCATTTTATATTTATGAAAGTAGCCTATTTCTCTTTTAGAATTTTCTCCATCATCAAAAAATACAAATAATATTTTACAAGTTATTATTTGAAACATATTACTCTGTATACAAAAGCCCAAACGTTTATTATATTTGCTCGTCCCCGATATATATCCTGAAACCACATCAAATTACTAACAAACCCTCTTACGGGGAATATCAAACCCGACAAAACGATTTTCACAATAATTTGTTTTGCGTACGCAGACCGTTTCAATCGCGGTCTATATACTTTTATCAAATTTCATGACTATTCTAGCTGACCCACGCTACTTTACTTCTTCTCTGAAAAGAAACATTTGTTAGTATTTTTGCAACATTTTTAATTTATAATCCGCTCGCATTGGTAACCACAGTCTACGGCGTGATATACTAATATTATAGCCTAAACCTTCATCGGTAAATGATGATTTTTGAAGTGATACTTCTTAAGGCGCGTTGAGAGTAAAATTTCAAGGTCGCGTCATGATAATAACGTTACGTCATGGAGTAAAGCGAAGATTTTGGTATCTTTGAATCTTGCCAAAGAAGTTTCTCTTTTGATCCGTGTGCTCAGCACATACACTTTTTTTCAACTGGAAACAAAAAAGTAGTTTCTGAATTTACACAAACAAATAAACAACATACAATATTAGCTAGATCACACCGGATCGTGCTTTTATTTCATTGAATGTAATCAAAGCAAATTCACACACCATCTATCAAGACACACACGTAGCTACATGTATTGCATGTCAGGGACACGTGTTGCCGGGATGTCTTAATTGCTATTGCTTTGATTGATATCGACGACCCTCCACTGAAGGAGATTTGCTTTCAGCTGCTTTAATAATAGCTATAAATGATTTACGTGTAATGAGTTATTGTTATTCGTCTTATTTGTTTATAATTAATATAAAATAAACTAACTAGCTGACCCGGCAAACATAGTTCTACCACTCTAATTATTATTGAGGCGTATGAAAAATCTTCTCAGAACCGATATGCACACAAAATTTTATTAAAATCGGCCTAGCCTTTCCGTAGGAGTGTGGTAACAATCACCAAAACGACAAAAATTACTTTATGTTTGTATAAGATTTATGTTGCACTCTTTACAAAAGAAGTGTAAAGATTATAACTATTAATATTATGACTCTGACTATATTATAGCAGAATAGCTTTTCAAACTGTTTTCCAGGTCAGACACAAGAAAGAAATGTTAATTACACAGTATTAACTTTATCTGATTCGAAAAGAGTCTCCGTAGAAAGTTACCTAACCTAATTATTATGTAACGATTCAATAGCGTTTCTACAAGAATTCTAGAAGAATGTTACATACATTGCACTTTTATATATTCCGACTTAATCTTTCCTTTATATTTTTTCAGCCATGTTACACTAGGAAAAAGTTTATCTATTACTTTGAACGATTTAACAAACTTTGTCATGTACCTATGTACTAGGAAATTGATAGACAAATTCTGATCAATCATACTAAATATTACATAAAATAACTATATCCCTACTAAAACAATAAAATAAAACAACAAGGTCAAAGGTCAAATGTGAAGCGTCTTCTTATTGTTACGTCAAGGCATTGTCAACAGTTTTCTTCTATTTGAATCCAGAGGCTATATAAATATGAACTATGTAACACAAATTCTACAAAAAACCGCTAGCAATGTTCATTATTATATTCTTAATGCAATTAGTTTTTAATAATACTTGATATTTTTATTACTAAGAATAAAAGTAGTCAAAATAACGGCCAAGTACTAGATGAAGACATAAAATATATTTGGTCAGGAAAGCTTTTTTCAACCGACACATATTAAAGTTATTCTCCAGAAACCAGGTTTAATTTCTATTGCAATTATTAGAGTATAAGTTTACGCTACGACGTGTTAACATCACGTGGAAATGAGAAAAGAAAGGTTCGCAGGGCTGCCAAGCTGCCAATATCACATGAGATGTTAGTTTTCCTTTCAACGGGAGGTTGTACTTAGCGCGAACACATTTTTCTTCCACTTATTTTTTGTAGAAATAGGTTGCTGTGTGCTTAAAACTGTTTTTGGGTAATATTCAATATGTTTTGCTCTACTATTCTGTCCAGTTAATAATATGTATGTATTAGCATTCCGCCCGCGGCTTCGCCCGCATTTTCAAAAACTCGCATAGTTCCCGTGGGATTTCTGGGATTTAACCCATCCTATGTGTTAATCCAAGTTACCCTCTATATTATGTGTGCTAAATTTCATTGTAATCGGTTCAGTAGTATTTGCGTCAAAGAGTAACAAACATACATACCTACACATACACATACATCCATCCTCACAAACTTTCGCATTTATAATATTAGTAGGATAGGATATGATTATGATGATTCAAAAGTGCTTTTATAAAAAGACTAGTCAATTTAAATGACCCCTTGCATTGCAATATTTACACAAGGTTGCTTATATTATGTGTATCAAAATGTATTTAGCTGCATTAAATAATCGGCATTTAAGTTTGAGTGAAATTAATAAATGTTTGATGTAGACTTTTAACTTCCTTCTAAGATGAGATTGAATTGAATTCCTAAGAAGAATCGTCTATTTCAGTATTTTCCATTTCAAGCTTCATAAATACATCTTAGATATAAATCTATCTGTTGTGAAGGCCCTGCGGGTCTGAGAGCCCTTAATTACAAAGATCCCGTTTCAATCGCTTCCGCACCGCCACGTGGCGTCGCTCACGTGACTTCGCTCCTTCAGACGATCATCTTGTTTATCTCTTAATACTGGGAAGATGTATTTTATATAAGTGATTTCGTTGCTGAGCGACTTAATTATTTACATCAAATTAACTTTTTTTTTTTTTAAATAAATAAATAAATAAGTATTCCTGCGGCTATTGGTCTATTGGTAAGACTTTAATTAACTTGGACTAACTTATGTACGTCTTCTAAAATTTTATTGTGATAAAAGATCACATCACTACATAAGTACGTTGTGAAAATCAAAATTGCTTCTTGCTGTCTATCTATATGTCATAATGTACTATGCGCGGTTCTCGAGGAAGGTTTTAGTATATAATTTGGTAAGATTTACAGAAAGCGGGCAAAGCCGCGTGCAGAAAGCTATAGTTGGAATTTATTACACCGGTGTAACGCGGGTCTACTGTATTTATATTTAACTAAAAATTTTGCTTAAACAGAACCAACTATTCCATTTCTACCTAACAATCCTACCATTACAGTACAATCAAATGAGTATAGTACCATACTGCGTCACCACCGAAGACAATGCTTTGCTCCAATTTGCATCGCCGGTGCAAGGCCGCGACCTTGAGCTCGCAAACCTTGTGCAGATAGCTCTTATCATTTACAACTGCCTTTTCACGTGATCATTTCGCATTAGTGTAAAGACGCTGGCTTTAAATGTTCAGTTTAGTTTTGGTATATGCAAACGATTAACAAATGTGTTTAATAGTTATCTACAGTACATCAGATTTATACATTTTAAGGATTAGTGTGTGTAAGTACATCAGATTTATACATTTTATTTATTTTAATTTTGAATTCACGATCATATAAGATTTTTTTTTATGTAAACTCTTAGCTAGCAAATAAATAGGCATTTAAGTGAACGAAGAAATGTTATAGTCCATCTTGAGTTATTAAATTTATAGAAATAGTTCATTTTAGTTTAAAAAATATACTCTACAATTTACATACATATAGTAGAGCAAAATAATTTATAAATACAAATGTTTGTAATACAAATCATACTAATACCGGCATTTATTATAACAATATGCAAATGTGCAAAATACATGTTGAATATGAATATCGGTTAAGTTATAAACAAACACACAGACCCATTGTATACTGCACCGGCAATGTTTGTGTTCGATCACTCAGTGCGCAGTCACGAGCAGCGTAAAACTTCGACGGTATTTATTTTAGTTTATCTTTAAATGTAAATATATTGTGCCCGCTGTTTCGCTTGTTTGTTCGTCAAATTATCTCGTTACTACACACTTAAAACATTTATTTATTCAATTAGACTTCTTCACTTCACAGAAGCACTTTTAAATCGTCATAACATAGTTGTACCATGTACCACCGGTTTGGAAAGCAGTTTCTACAGAGTCAGCAATAAACTTTAAAGTTGCTCTTTTAAAATCACTGCTCCCGATACAAATATCTATCACCTATTTCACTATTAAAGCTTGGTTTTTGTAGCTAAAATCAATCCTCTAATGTTTCATCCATCAATCTCAATCCATCGTGCGTTGCGTAAAAAATAGAAAATAAATTTAGACAGATTGACAGAGCGTCCTATATATTATTTCGTTAAAATATTGAGCTCAATACCATATTTCTAATTATTCTTAGTTAACAATGTGGATATTTTGTTCCTAGTAATATGAACTTCAGCTAAAATTCAATAAATTTCCTGTTTTTTACCCCGTTTCACTAGCACCTAGCTAGTCTATTGTCCAGGTGTGTTACCATGCGCGCCTGCTATACCTGTTTCTGAAAATAAAACTCGGCGCGCAATGTATATCAAATTCATATTCAAAGCAAAAAGCAAAACAACGAGATG
>CAJQZM010034847.1:3402-14218 GCA_907164665.1 Colias nastes
ACGGAGCCCCGCTTCGCGGGGCTCCTATTTCTGTGTAGTTTTTTTTTAAGAAACCTAACCTAACCTAACCTAAAGGCTAACCTAACCTAAACCTAACCTAACGAATTGAGGGCGAATATCTCGGCCATTTTTGATTTTAGAGAAAAGTTGTTCCTATAAAACGTGCTTATATTAGCGTAATCTTTACGATAAAACAATAATAAATAGGTGTTATAATGACACCAACTCCATCAAAAGTCCTGCGCCCCCTTTGCTTTAGTCCAACCCAACTACATAGCTTTAGTGTTAAAAGGTTATCTAGTAATCCGAATAATCGGACGATTAAATTATTTTATTCATCCGGTAATCGGACGATTCAATTATTTTATTCATCCGGTAATCGGACGACTAATTTATTTTATTCATCCGTTTAGCGGACGACTAGACACTTCGTAACGAAAATATACAATTGTGTGGCAGTAGATAACTACTATATTAAAAATATCAAAAGATGTTGACAGGTATTTATACCTATTCATGATTTTTCAAGAACACCCAATTCTTTCATAAAAGCTCAATATAAATCGTTCTTCACAATAATAATATTAACTAGTGAAGTACCTATTTCATAAAAGTGAAAGGGTAGGTACACTTAAACTGTTAAAATATTTGTTTAAACAACATCACTCCATAATCAAGATCAATGCATCTTATAAAAA
Source organism: Colias nastes (assembly GCA_907164665.1). Classification (NCBI taxonomy): domain Eukaryota; kingdom Metazoa; phylum Arthropoda; class Insecta; order Lepidoptera; family Pieridae; genus Colias; species Colias nastes. The sequence continues at coordinate 4,101 of CAJQZM010034847.1, forward strand.
TAATCACGGCGATGGATCTATAAACATTGGTCGACAGATCAATTTAAAACATCTTTAGATACACTTTGAAGTGTCTGTTGCAGGGTTTAACGAAAGCCGATAAAGAGAGCTATTCGGAAGATTTATAACCAGCCAAAGTTAACGACATTCGCCATTTGGGACACGCACCGTTTGTAACTTGCTTCAGTCGAAAAATTTACTTTAAAACTTCCAAGAACAGCTTTGTTTAAGTGCATTCTAGTACGTGACGATAGAATAGAATTCTGTCTTAGGGAGAATTTCGACTATTAGGTAGCAAATGTATTGGTACACGAGTGTTCAGTTAAATAAGCATTGGTAAAAGCTTACACAACCGCTTTTAATTTAGTGAATCGAGTCACAAAAGATTTCATCTGCAAGAATGCTAGCCGAGGTTCCAATAGTGATGATCGTGCATATGCATTAAATAGTTTCTTTTGTTAAACGTTCTACACTAAAGCCGCCATATTAAGTTTAATCTTTTATTCCCTACGCCAATTAGGGTTGCCAGATCCAGGCTGATCATTTCCGGGACATTTCTGGGGCCCCGAACGGAATCAGAGTTTTGGTCTTTGGTCCAAGGCTAAACTAAGTAGGAATTACCTAGAAGTATTGGATGATAATAAAAAATACTTTTTTTAGAATTTTTTTTTTAATTGATTTCTTAAACTGTCAAATACAAAAATTGTAATTCAACTTTTCTAAGTAACTTTTAAGGCCTAAATATGACAAATGAACTTAAAATAGAAACTGAGATACTTACTCTTTCAGTTATCTGTTATAGTCAAATCCCGAAACATAATTTCTTCGCGGAAGGACTGGTTTATCTTATGTTTGGCAAAAGCCATCGGGCAATCCTCGAAATACATTTGAATTTCGCTTTTTGTCTGAAGTATTTTTACTCAATCCTAGGAGCTCCTAACTTTTCAGTCAAACGTCGAACGTAAATTGTTCTGTTTTGGTTTGGTCAATTCTAGAAGCGACTGCAAAACTCGGTCAGTCGTCGATCTAATTTTTTATTTAAACAATAAACATTAAAATCCTCACCCTGTCAGAAAAATTATAATTTTTCCTCTTAAATTACTTAATAAATTATTTAAACAAACAAAATTTAAAAATATTATTTTTTCATACCTTATCATAAAAATTAACCTTAAGGAGGATTCCAAATCAACTAATGTACGGCTGTGAGACATGGACACTAACACAAAAAGAAGAAGGCAAGCTCCTAGTCACTGAGAGGAAGATCTTAAGGAAGATGTTCGGGCCAGTGTTAACAGAAGAAGGAATTCGGAGGAGGAGGAAAAACCTGGAACTTGAAGACCTAATGGTTGAGCCAAATATCATCGGTGAGATCAAATCGCAAAGACTCCGATGGCTCGGCCACGTAGAAAGAATGGGGGAAGATCGAGCAGCGAAACGAGCGTACTTGGGACAGCCATCTGGAAAGACGAATTCGCCAAAGACCTGCGCACCCTCCAAATCGAAAACTGGCAAGAGATGGCGCAGGATAGAGTAAAATGGAGGCTCTTATTGTCGGAGGCCAAGACTCACTTTGGGTCCCTGCGCCACTCCAGTAAGTAAGTAAGTATATTCCAAATCATCTCAAATACAAAGTGAAAATCACGTAAACTGACCAATCAGGTATCAGAACTGGCAGAGTTAATCGGTTCTTAAGACTTGAAAGCTGCTAAAATGATAAAATTCTTTTAAATATACGGAAATAAGAAATTTTATACCTATCTCAAGTCAATCTCCGATTTAATAAATTGGTTTTTTGACGTTTGCCTGACCAAATTACTTTCTTTTCGTTTGACGAAAATTGTTTAGTAAAAGGCCGAAATATTACATTTATTTGGGCTTTGACCAAGTCATTATGTCAGACCTAAGGATTGACCTGTCTAACCTACGAGCACCTACGAGTGCCCGAGCTTCGGTGTTTGACTATAACATAATATCAATTAAACTTTGATAGAAAAGCAACATCAGGTATTTTGTAACATAAATAAAATATAGAACTAATATTGAGCACTTTATAACGATTACTAAAACTTTTGTAGATAATAATCATCATTTATTACCTAATATGTATAAAAAAGTAAGAGAGTGCGGATGACGACTCGTCGAGCGAAGCGAGCCGCTCACCCCTGCCCTCGCTCACTTAACGCAGCGCGAGAACGCTATGTTTGGTTTGACTTTTGCAGCCGTAGTAACTTTGTAAAAAACTAGTATTTTTTAATTCCGGGACAGTAAAGTAAAATTACTGGACACGGGACAGCACGCAAAATTCCGGGACAATCCCGGAAATCCCGGCCATCTGGCAACCCTGACGCCAAACCATAACCAATCGAAATGATTCAATCTAAAATAGTTTCTTAATACTATAAGAGCTTGAAATGTTATATGCATAGTCTATGAGTTAATTCATTATTTTATTCATTGTTATTTATCTTAACCTTTAACTAGTAAGTCATAAACGGTCTGATAAATTCCAGTAAATACGTAGAAACTGAGAAGATAATCTTTTGATCTAATGTTTTATAATAGGCTTTGTGTTTGACCCTTGCGAAGAATGTACCTACCTACTAGCATAGCGCATATACCTATTATGCAAAATATATAATTTACATATACTTTGCATATCCCTCTTCCTCTTTCTATATAAATTTTAAATTCAAAATAAAAAAAAATCTCTTCTTTAGAATTGTAATGTACGCAAAGTTATTTTTTGCGTTATGTAAGTATTGTGTATTTCTAGTTTCTACGGATTCGAATGTCAAACGATCATAAAAAATTCATCGATGCAAGAAACATATTTCACTATAGGGACGTAAGAAGTAATATTTTTTATTGTGAACACCAACGCTTGAACATAGTGGTTTCTCTTTTGTTACGAGTTCTTTAGGTCAAACATAAAGCAACATATAAATTCATCATAATATAATAGTATTTAAAAAATATGGTCATAACACAAAATTATATTCTTATCATATCAAATGTTTGTCTTTATTTGCAGATAAGTCCGTAAATACTCCGTCTGTATGTAGTTTCGATCCCTTTCGGCTTTCGCAAAAAAAGGGAAAGGCAGGTTTTCCCTCAAATGGTATCACGATGCGCCCCCTTTGTTTCGTCTAACGTAATTATGGAGCTTAATTACACGACCACAGCGGTGTAGATAACGATCACGATAAGTCAGCGATACGTGTGGATAATAATAAACGAAGGCGTCTAAGGAACGTTGCACTTTGTTCCCGCTGAAAATCACGGTGAATAAAAGTGAAGTCGCTATCTGTAGGTACACATGTCGAGGACTTTAAAGAAAACACCTAAAGAGAAACTCGTTTTCGTAAAGAAGTGGTAATGCACAATGCGGTGCCGCGCCGTCTACTGTCTAGCCATTCACATTTCAGTGACGCCGGCGAGACGTGTCGTGTAGAGGGGTAATGAAAAAGTTACGATTTGGTCTCATATAACTGTAACTATAGTCAGTTTTACATCCTGTTAAAATGTTGCCGAACATTCAGTCTATTTTAAATTGAAGACGCGACATGCGTAAACAAACCTTTCCTTAAATATACACAATATAATGTTGGACAATATTTTTTTTTTTTTTTTTTTTTTATGTAAGAGCAGGTAACTGAGCAGGTGGATCACCTAATGAAGTGACAACACCGCCCATGAGCACTGACAAAGTTACCTTTGAGAGGCTGTTACCGGCTGTCGAAGATGGATGTAGGCTCTCTTTTTAAAGGAATTTAAGTCATACACGTGCGGGAATACAGAAGGGGGTAGACTGTTCCACAAGGTGGTAGTGCGGGGTAAAAAGTGTCGCGAGAAGCGTACGGTACTCGTTCGCCAGCGGTCCAAATGGTGTGGATGGAAGTGTGCTTTGTGACGGGCGGAGCGGTGGTGAAATTCCGCTGCAGGTATGAGCTCGAATAACTCCTCTGAATTTTAATGACAGAATTTTAATTTTAATGACAGGTCAATAAAGGTAGGTGTTTTATCGCCATTCTTCAATAAAACAGAGCTATTCCCCGTGGAGACGATTAGACTTTATGTCCTCAGATGATGCAAGAATGATTCATTACATAAATAATTTGTATACGTACGGAAATTGTTTATATAAATTCGAATTTGTATGCATGGGATTTATATCTGGAAATAAATTCTCTAAATTACTTAACTTCGTACAAACGGGTTCAATGTAATTAAAAGATTGCATCTAAATCGTGGACTGTCAACAAAACGATCGCTACAAAACGACAAAGCTTTAAGATTAAAGAACTATACTTCCTTTGTGGAAGAAAATCAATTATTTATAAAATAACAAGAGTTTACAAAACTATATTTTTGTAGGGGGGATATGTTTTGCGATTTTAAAATGTTATTCGTATTCTGCATTCTGCTATTACTTTGATCACATCTCCACAATTAGATGTTCTTCAATTTATAGAGATTAGTAGAGCTGAAGGGATAAAAATAAATAAATATATAATTTCTCCATTGCGTCTTAAATACCTATTTATTATATGTCATTTATTTCTGGAAGTAGATATCTACAAGTATTGTACTTGTGTAAATTAAACACAAGACAATACGAGCACAACTTCTCTTCAATTTAAAAATACAGTCAACGTACTACGTCTTAATTTGGGTAATACCAAAAGCTCTTAAGAATTTCAGATGCTACTTCGTAGCGAGTTGTCAAGTCTTGCAAACTCTGAAAATTCGGCATAAGGCTTACTTGCTCTTCAAACTTTGTTTTGTACATAAATTCCCTTGAACTATTTGTATCCATCGTGTATGCTTAATCATAATATTCAACGAATATTTACGTTAAATTAGTATTTGAATTACTTTTATTAAAGATAGTAGTAATAAACTACGTAGACTATTTAATTATATACCTACTCGTATTTGTAGGAATCACGAATGTTACAAACGTGATTGGGTTTGTCGATTAGTGTTCAATCAGACGCAACTGATTTTAGCTTAGGAGGTCGAATTTGGGATATATAGAACACCTCTTTTACGTAGTGATTAGCTCTTATCTGGATTTAACTCAATCAATAGGTATTCTACGAAACGAAACAGATTATTCTATTACCCGGTTTTAATGATCAGTATATTAATCATTTATTTTTTTCTGAAAGAGTATTTATGTTGTACACCGCAGTCCGCACAACAAATGTAGATTATATATTGAAAACAAAAAACAATACAAAATACAAAATTGAATAAAACTTTTGTAGATAAAACAGAGTATGTATTGGATGTCTTTAAAAAAAAGATTGAATAAACTTTTAACAATGCAATCAATGATATTATATAATATAGAAACAAGAATGCAATGCCACAGTATTGTAATGGGCTTAGCGCTGATTCCATATTGTTGTTACAGGTATTCATCAGAAAATAAATATTCATATTAAGGTTTTCATTGAGCTCATAACATAAGCCTTACCGCTTCTGTCTAAAATATGGGGCGCCCATTATTTTATAAAATAATAGCCTTCATGATCTATAGAGAAAGAACAGTTTGTATAAAACGTAATTTTTAAACATTGGAACGTCACAATCATCACAATAAATATACTGTTTTGTGTGATATATTGTTTTCTATAAGATATGTATTAAGTATATGAAACATTCTTTGCTAATAAAAGACTATAATCTCACTGAAGTCGCATATTTCATAGTTATTGCGTAAATGAAGTTATACGAACATTCTTGTTTCTACGTTACTAATAACTGAGATGTAACTTGCTCTATTTTTAATATTTTTAAGTTTGTTTTATTTTAAAACTCTCAATTAATTTGCCTTGTTATTCTTTTACTTAGAAAAAAAGATGGTATATATTTCCCTTCTGATCAAATACTGCCTCTTTATCAATTAGTCCATACTCTCTACTAATTTAGCATTCTTTGCAAAAAAATGTCCACAGTCATTAAGGGCTATTAGGAAGAAAGCCAACTCATAACGTAATAAGCTACCCTCACTGTAGGAAATAATGGTATAATTGAGTCTTCGCAATGGCAGAGAGCTCAGGTAACCTTTATGTGGAGCTAATGAAACGGGACCTTTGAATTATACGACGAAAGCTCCGCAAATTACCGTTATGGATTGTTCAGAATCCTCGGTTTTCCCATTTCTGCAAGCAGAGTTTGTTTATCTAACCAATGTAATTCTATTGCCCTTTCAAAATAAAGAAATGGATTACCTCGATGATCTAATCTAACGATATGAGTTACTGAAAAGGCTTGTATATTTGCGAATTACATTTGCTAGCGATTTGTTCGGTTTGTTCAGAAGCTTTTAGAACATTTTCATCAATAAAGTAATCTATCAATACAATTTGCGTCAGCATTGTCTGATTGAATACAGATTGTAATTCGGTGCATTCATCGTTTTAGGTGCATTGGCCGCGTCGACATTTTAATTAAATTGACTCGTGTCCACCGCGACTCGCTGACCCGCAGCGAGCGCCCGGTGGAATACGACACAAAACCATTTCATTCCACTCTCGTTATGATGTTACAGCCGTTTATACTCTGTGGCCAATATGTTATTATTCCGTTAATTGGTAGCATCGATTATTACGGTAGCATTACTCTTTAACACAAACAATGAAGTTGATATTTTAAAATTGCGACCAAACATTTTTACACTATTTTATAAAATTCGTTAGCTCGAACCAACGCTAAAATATAAGGAAATTGAATTGTCAACCCACTACTCCTACTTTATGTTGTGGAATGTGGAAAATTGGGTTACAAAAATTATATTATACTCGACCCGCTCCGTATCTTTGTACAAAGCAAATATTGTTGTTGGATAAACTAGTAAAGAATACTTCGAACGTACAATATTTGTTGTGGAGGATAATATTTTGCAAACTATTAGAAGGTTTCTAGTCTGGTGTTCTTGTTTAGGTTGTTCTTGTTAGTGCTAAGTTCTGAAGGTTTATAAGAAAAAAAAATATATTGAATCATAAGAATCGTATGCAAAAAAAAAATAATATCTAATATACAATTCAATATTTAAAAAGAACGCATTAAAAAAATAAAATTAATCTACTCTGTTCTAAGGGTTTTATCTGTGGTTTTATGTTAATTCAAATTTCATAATAAAATTATGCAAGATACTGAATTACCGTTATATCTTTGACGAAACGCCGTCGAAGTTTCATTAACAACTTCCTCTTCCTCATTACTTAACATCAGAATTAACGCGGGATACGTGTAGGAGGAACTTTTAGTTGTCAACATAATATCTCAATCCCTGAGCGAACAGCTTTTGTACAAAAAGCAGATGTACTCACGACTAAAGGCGCCCATACGACCGACCAGGGTCAACGGTCGGTTGCGCTTACGTATGGGAACTGAAGATAAATATTTGAATTTCAACACTTAATACTTCCATATGCTTAGCAAATTGATTATGAAGTGTTCGGGTAAGCAAGTGGTGTTTATGTTGAGGATTCTGGGTCGAGTTAGTGCTCTAATCACTAATGCGTGTGCGCATGTGGAGATTTATGTGGAATGCTGGTAAAATATTGCACCAGGTGCACTGTTATATTTTACAGGGAAAGTTTAACAGGAAGCGTTAAAAATAATAAAGTACGTACTTACATGTTTGCATAGCGGAAGCTATAGTCCTTTTCAGCTAGGATGATTCCTGTGACACTTCATTGTGTTCCGAATTACGTATTTTATGTTTAAAAAGCAAAAATAATTTTAATGCATAATATTTTTATTTTAATGCGGCATTATTACCAAAAATATAAAAATTAAACATCTTACGCTACTAAAACAAAAACAGTATTGTTTAGTTTAATATAACGAAAAATAAAATAAAATAACACAAAAAAATAATACCTACGCAATTCGTGTACATGAAATCGAACGTTGAAAAATTATAGAGTTGGAAAATCATATAATCGACGCCCATCTTGTGATCGTTTGTCAATCGCGTCAATCGTCTGTACGAGTCCGTCAGCCTTGTATACAAGTTGCATTTTTATATTGATACTTTACGTGGTATTCTGTTATTATTACTAATTGTTATTGTTCACTTTTTGTCGCTGTTGTTTGCTAAGATTCCTTAGTTAATTGTTGGCGAAATGCCGAAATAACTGATTTTGGTCCTTTATTCAAATCGATTTCATTTCCATATAAAATATTATCGATTATCGGAAACAATTGATACGATTTCAGTAAAGGCAATCTCTACACGTGTCAACAATCGATATGTCACAGGAATCATCTTAGGTGAAAAGGACTATAAATATAATATGACGATGTATTGATAGATTCTCAGACAAGTAATTCATACGTCGTTATGTGTATTTTTAGAAGATCAACGATTCAGTGTTTAAAAACAAAATTAAAGAATAATAATACAGGTATAATAAAATTTTATTAAAAAATTTTCGATGCTTGTTATCAAATCTCTTGTAAGTTTAGCGGTAACATTTCTTCAATCGTATAAGTACCCATTTATATTCACTTTATTCCGTTTTATCTTTAACAGAGAGATAATGTAAAGCAATCTTAAGTTAAAAAATATTACACTCTGGAGAATTCAGAAAACGTGTTATGTGACCCTTACAGAATAAAATATAATCTACATAAAAGTTGATTACCATATATTCTTCTTTTACTTGCATCTAATTGCGTTCCTATTACAAGAACAATATGTTCCTTTTTACGAGAATAACAGTAAAAGGCGTACCTAAATTTAATTAGCCAAGAGGGAGCGTGACGCACGGATCCGGAAGAAAAGCAAACAAAGCCGGAGTAAAAAGGTAAACGATCGTTGTGGTCAAATTATAAATGTGTATATAAAACATAGACAATACATAAGCATCCTATTATTTGGTTATATTGTCGACAAAGGATAAACTGCAAACCGATATACATTTTGATGATAATTTTCCGGTCATAAATATTAATATGAAACCCCTGTATAATACCGGACTTACGAACTTCGGTCCTTTGTATTGTATAGAAATTGTTTATTACATTGACATATGCAACAATAACATTTTGGGGTTTTAGATGATGAATGGTTCTATTATTAACGACAATGCGGTATATTTTTTACAATGTTAGTGAGATTTGACAACATTTTACTGGCACATGAAAGTAATAGATAAGACATTTGGTAATCCCCTTAATGATACCGATAAAATCAAAATGAAGAAATATTAAAATGATACTAAGAGAACACAGCTAAACATTTGAGGCGTAATTAAAACAGCCGTTATTGTCATGTCTATTCCTATTCACAGATGAGCGTCTAATGAATAGTGAATATGTATCTAGAACAATATTTATATTGGTATTATGTAGGAGAATGTAACTGGAGAGCAAAGGCACTGGATCTACCCACAAACAAGATACCGCACTGCTTATTCATCGTCACTTAATCATTCGATACAGATTTCACTGTATGCTGTTACTCCTCTCACGAAGGGAATTTATGTATTTGAAAATATGACCAGTAAAATAAATTAATAACGTAATCCAGCTGTACTGTTACAACATTTTAGTTGGGATGCAGTTTCAAAATTTTAATGATTAGACTTTTTAAACAACTTAATAATTTGTAAGAAACAACTTGTGATTCATAAGATTTTTCTTACTATGTATTGTTAGAATAAGTTTTATAAAACGGGAAAAATATAAGATTCTTCAAAATTATAATTATCTTCTAATGATCAAACAATAAATCGTTATCAATAAATAAAAAATAGTGACTTTAAATTAGAATAAAGATTGTGTTACACAATTTGAGAGCTTTTTAGTACCTATTTTAAGTGAGGACCGATGATCTCATTAAATTATTTTCACTAGGCATAGAACAAAGGTCTAGCCAAAATAGTTCAAACAATTGATTTCGGTTGCCTAAAGAAACATAATAACAATTAATTAATCATCTTGCATATTCATTATGTAAATAGCATGCATATAATACAGCAACAAATCTATCTGTATGCGGTATACGATTTGCGTCTATGTAGAGTAAGGACTTCCGATTACGTAATTACATTTCATGGAATCGCATCTGACACAAGGACAAGAATGCAAGTTAT
>CAJQZM010034852.1:0-12776 GCA_907164665.1 Colias nastes
ACCTAGGAGTAATCGGTGTACATACATCCAAAAAAAAAAAAAAAAAAAATTATACCGGCCGAATTGATAACCTCCTCGTTTTTTTGGAAGTCGGTTAAAGAGTACCGTAATACGCTGTTTAATTTTTAATAACATAAAAAAATCACTTCAATTTTCTTAGTTTATAGGTACTTAAATCAGAAATAGCTTCATATGTGAGTACGATTACATATTTCTATGAAAATTATGCTTAATTTAAAAACTAATGAGTGTTGAAAGTACGTATATCAATTTCAATAGAAAGTAGTTAAATTACTGCGTTCGTTAACCGAACAGCTTCAATTATCTCAAACATCAGACACGTCCACTCAAATCGGATAATACATCACGTATGCCGTGGAATTCGAAATTCAAAAACTATAATGATTGATTGTCAACCAATGACAATCGCGTATTCAAATTCCTTACCAATTTGAATGTGGAACGAGTTCTCTTTCCTGTTGCGCGCGTGTTGCCAGTAAAGTTTCCATAGACTAAACAATAAGCAATTATTTTTATGCTATATTTTATTCGATTCCGCGTAACATTAACTTTATACAAATATAGAATATTGATAGAGACCTACTTTTGTTTTATCAAGTAGCAAGAGTATTTACCATGGAATGTTTTATAGTTATTTGCTACTATTAAAAATCCTATTAAAACATTATCTTGATGAATTTATTCTGGCAACATAGCCAGAATAAATTCATCAAGATAATGTTAATATCTAATAATTATTATATTTCTTAGCACCGAACGTAACTACCTTTATTCTTTTAAAAACCAACCGTCAATATATTTACGTTGTCTATGAACTTATCTCTACAATCCATTAAAAATAAGATGGAATAAAGATGGTTCACAGCGTACTGTTAGTTTGAACACAATGTAACAGTACGCATGTGTGTGTAATTATGAAAATAGTTATGCATTTTCGAGTGTTTTCTTCATAAAAGCGTCAAGTACCCACTTGAAGGTCGATGAACTTGGTTTTTTACTCTTTAATAAAGTACCTAATAAACTTAAACTGAGATTAAACGTATTTAATCTATATGTGTATGTGTATAAAAAGATTTTATTTCCGAGTAAGGATAAGCTATGAATTTATTAATTATTTTTGCGTATTTCACGAACCGGTATGTAATTAGTTCCTCTTAAATGTTGGTATCGATAATTTTTATTAATATCTGAACTCTGAAGCTCTTAAATATTATTTTAACTATTTGCGCTTATAGAACAGGGTTGGAAAAAATCATGATTTTTTGAAAAAATCGAATAAAGCACGATTTATTGAAAAAATCCTAATTAATCATTACTTTTTTGATTTTTTCATTTTATTATTTAAGTAACTGTATTTTTGTGCGAAACGGAACGCGCCGCGTGCCTAAAGAGACAGTACGGGGATTTTCCTTTAGTCTAACGTGCTATTGAATGTCAAACAAACTTTTTCCAGTAGTGAAGCAATTGTTTGGAGCGATAGCTTCTTCAGCTGCTGTAGAAAGAGTGTTTTCTACATTTGGAATTGTTCACAGCAAATTAAGAAACCGACTGGGAGTCGAAAGGCTGGAAAACTGTGGGAAAACTAGTGTTTTTATTCAAATAATATTATAATAGTGATATTGATCCCTCAGATTTAAACGACCCTAGTTTTTAATTAAGATATCTTAATCTGTTTTATGTTGATTTCTGTGAAAGAAAGTAAAATTAAACCTTTTTGTTTTAATCATTGATTTTTATTGAAAAAATCGGTTGATTTAAATCATGATTTAAATCATGATTTAAATCAAAATGATTTAATCGTGCCAACCCTGTTATAGAATAAGATTATAAATCCTGTACGTGTAAAATATAAAGTCAAACTATGTATAAAACAAGGTAAATTACATAATTTCTGAACGCAAAAAAACTAGGACAATACAACTCACGAGCGGCCCACGGTAATTGAAAATAATAATTGAATTCGAATTAAGAATACGAAATCAGAATAGAATGCGTTCCATATTTGAAATTCGCGGCCGCATGTTCTTTTTTTAAGTTTAAAATTTGAATTTGGAATCGTGTGTGCTATTGTTTGGTAAATGGAATTCTTGTTGCGTATCGTTACTTAAGTGTTGCCATTTTAGCTTGATCTCTACTTAGGTAATACTTATTGGAATTTGAAGCTTTAGCAATTTTTGTTACAAGAACTATCTATTTTGCAAAAATCGTAATAGAATTTCTAATAGATCCAGAATTTTAAACAAGTTTTTGCGTAATAACAAATTTGTTTTAATGAAAGCCAATTCATTGCTGACCTAGAAATAAATAAAACTAGACGTAGTACGTAACAATCAATTATTTTGATGGCTAAGTTAGATTGTATGTGTATAATAAATGTTTTAAGTTTAATGAGAAACGAAAATAAAATAGCAAGTTTAAAATATGTAATATTGTAAAGAAATAATTTTAATTCAAAACGATTATTTTCCAAGTATAATCTTTTCAATCTAATAAACCATTCGAAAATTCGAAATTTAACAACCACTTCGTATATTATATCACAAGAATGATTTTCAAATTTCGAACTACATTCAAACTTCGAACGCGTTTACGTTCCAAATTCAAAACTGAATAAAAACGACGTCACACAAGCAACGTATGATGAAGAAATTCCGTGCAAGCTCCAAGATTACAATTTCGAGACTAGATAATTTTCTATTAGCATACAAAGGAGAATTACCGTCTCGCTGTGCGTCCGTGTGTCACAGTACTTATATTAGAGGCCACGCCTTGTAACTGTCATATGTAGCCTAATTAGGTATGCTTAGGTAACTAACAGATTTTAATAACATTGTATATAAAGATATAAAGATAGAAGATATACGAAGAATTGTATGTAACTGAATATGAGAGGTTATGAAGACGATCCTGAAATACCAGCCATTCGCGGTACGAAGCTTTTCCACAAGCTTTCAAAAACATACGTTCGACTAGTTCTTTTTTTTCTTGATTGTCTAAATTAATTTTTGCACTATTTTTAATTTGGCTCATGTATTACTTACCTACCCTTTCTTATTTCTTACGTGAATTAACATTCGAAAGAATGATACTATATCTATATTTTTATTCAATATAACCCACAACCAAATCAATGAATCCATAACAATGAAAGCACTTACTATTCACTATTAAATAGAAATGGCCAAGAGTGTGTCTATAGGAATGTGTGTGTGTGCACGTGATGTGTATCACAATGTGTAGCGCCGGAAATTTATGAATTATAATCAGAAAAGTGTTGGGAATTTAATGACAGTTCGAAGTAAACCGGCTTTCCTGGTGCTGTGTTATATAAATATTGAGCAGCATTGTTTATGGTGCGCATAGACAAAGCTTTTTATGTCAACGCTTCCTTTAGTCTATGGTTCGTTCGAATTTTGAAATGTGGATTCGATTTTCGAAGTACAATTATTATAAGAAAGACGGATGTGATTTGATGTTTTGAGTTTTGAATTAAATTCTATTATATTTAAATTTCGAACGATTGTTTTAAGAAATGACATTTTTAATAAGCTCCTAATATATTATGTAAACATTAAACTTGCAGTGACTAGTTGATATCAAAAGCTCACAAATCGTGTGTGAAAAGACCTTCAATCTGTAACAATACCACTTCTATAGTTCCAGTTATTGCACTGGACAAACAAACAAACTTTTCCTATATTAAACACGCATGTAGGAATAGGTCTAAGGACACGATTGACAGACGGACGTGCATCTAGCAACGTATGCGGAATAATAATATATTTATTGCAATATCGTTATGTTCTATAATTGTGTCATCGTTTTGTATAATTTTCACGTTTCTCTCATTGTCCAGTACTTCGTTATACTATCATCACGATATACGAACTAAACCATGACTTACAAGTAACAAAATACTACTATTGTGATGTTTCAACGTTATAAATCTATACTAATATTATAAAGCTGAAGAGTTTGTTTGTTTGAACGCGCTACTCTCAGGAACTACTGGTCCGTTTTGAAAAAATATTTCGGTGTTAGATAACCCATTTATCGAGGAAGGCTATAGGCTATATATCATCACGCTAAGACCAACAGGAGCAGAGAACAGCTAGTGTTGAATAAAACAGATTTAAATGTGTTAAAACAATTAAGTAGGTATTACTTTATTATTAATCAAACTTCCAAATTCCTTCACCCACGTGTTTTAACAACGCCGGCGGCGATGTAGGTAATTTATAATAAAAATTGCTGTTTTTAAATTAATTCATGTGGAAAATAGATAAGACTGCCCACGCGACTTAAATTTAATTACGTATATGATACTCGATTGAGATACTTCATATTTATTGCTTTAACAACTGTTTGTACATGTTCTCACATAATGAGATCAATTTAAATTACACTAGTAATTTATTTTATTAGTAACGACATAATAAAAATGTTTATAATCCCAAAAATAAACAACCAACAATAGAGCAAAAAAATTTGAATCCAATTCTAAAATTGAAATCATTGGCAATAAATTTCAAAAATAGAATTTAAAATTCCAAATTCAAACAGAATTCGATTCACTCTTAAATCGAAGACAATTCAAAATTGGAACACGTCATTGTATCGTACGACACAAGTGATCATTATAGGCCGTAAACTCGCCGATAAAACAGATTAGGCGTTTGAATATTCAAGCTCGTATTGTGAATAAAATTTGTGATGTGTTGATTTAGTGTTATGGCGTTTATAGTGCACGATGTGTGTACGATATTTTATGGTTGACGATATTTTGTTATTTAAATTAGGCTATAACTTATGAGTACCTACGCTAATTAATTTACAATTAAAGATTTAATGTAATGGGAATAATGTAATATGGCTGTTTAAAAAGGCTTCGTATGAAATTCAAAAGTCTAATTGCTTAATTAAAATAACTAATAAGTACAAAATATATGCTTACAAATAATGTACCTATCTTACATGTAAAAATTATATTATTTGTAGAAATAGATATTAAAAAATCTAAGTCGACTTCTTCAATAAAACGCGTCTAAATGACTAACTAACTAACTAACTATAAACAATAATAGCAAACACACGGTCATAAACCATAATTAAATTAAAACAAAAATGATCATAAAATAAACAGATCATACGCACGAAGATTACATTTACAGCCAGCGTGACCGATTCGACTTTTTACCGCTCTACGTGATACGACACGACCAAGTTGACACCTAATAGATTGGATCCGGTTTTCGGCACGGACGATTTATCAATTATAAAGAAATTTCTTGTTTTATTCACAATTTGTATTGAATTAAAAATTATTATGAATTCAGAATTGTGTAAAAAACATCAGAGCGAAAGCTCTATGCTACGACGTAGAAATGCTACGCGAAATGTCTAGTTTACGATTATACGCCTAATGTCTAGTTTAACAAACTTTAACACGCTATTATCTCAAACGTAACTAAACGTTCCAAAGACAATGGGCGTACACAAATTATAATATTATTAACAGCGAATTCCAAATTTGAAAACATCTATAATTACTCGCTCGCAAGAACGTTAAAAAACTGGCACAAAACATGTTACATGTTACAAAGTAAGAATTAAAAAGTCAACGATCTAAATCAAAAACGTTCGAAAATATATGATTTAAAACGTGTTCCGGAGAAACTCGACGTTTCTAAAAACGAATATCTAGCGCCCGCCGCCATTATACATACGGGTAATGAGGGGTATACACACGAGCGGAACGGTCCTCTTATTCAATTAATATTTTAATATTGAATCTTGAGGAAATAGTTGATAATTTTCCATTTCTATGGCAATTTGTTTAAAAACTTCTGTTTAGCACTAGAAATCTAGAAAGATTTTATTTTTAGCATTAGGAATAATAACTCTAGTATAGGCTTTAGTATTTTAAAGTAATAATAATAATCTCAAAGCATGGAAAGTGTATTAAAGTCCGGGTGGAAACAGTTGTATAATTACAAAAACTTGCTCAAAGCTTTCCGTGATAAAGACCGCACTGCACGTGTGTCCGCCAAAGATAGTGTACTTTATAATATAATGTTTCAAATATTTCAAGGCTAACCGTTCTCAGCTGTCAATCATAATAAGCTATTTATCTCTTTTTTACGTATTCAAAATAAATACGTTCATCCCGCTCTATCGCGCTCGATCAGCCTCGCCTTTATTTGAAAATTTGATTTTAAATGTGGAATGAATAAGCATTATCTTAAGGAATCCGTTCTTTATTTGAATTTTAATTCCTTTTTCTGGCTGACTACCGCGTTGTTTTTTTTTTTGTTTTCGACCAGGATCTTATTTGTATGTTTTATACTTAGAGTATATATTATTACAATAGTATAGAGCGCGTGTATTGCACAAATTGCTCAGTGCACATCGTAGGCAGATGAGCTATAGATATTATATAGATGTGTGTGTGACAAATAGGGATGGGTAGGTAGGTATCAATTGCGTGTTGAACTATCGATAAGTTATGTAAATAAATATGTATCATAAGTAAATTTTATGTTCAATAAGTTATTAAAGGAAAAATATATGAATAAAGTATAAATATGTAATTTTAAATTTGTTTACCAACTGAATAAAGTTTGTTTATTCCATTTGAATATTTCTTGTATTAATTATAAGTACTTAAAAAAAATATGTTTAATTGGAATATCAGAAAAACGTGAGTACTTTTTAAATAATAAAGTTAATATAAATAAAACATCGGGTTTAGTGCTATTTCTTTAATAATAAATCAAAAAATAATAATAATGTTTTAAAAATGTTAAATAAAAATAAGAAATAATTAATAATTTAAAATGATAATATAATAAATAATATTAATAATTTTTTTATTTAATTTTATCCATTCTACTATCAAAATCTTCAAAATCAATTTAGCGGTTCAGAAAATATATCGTAACATTACATACTTTACATTTACACTATAAGTAATACATTCGCATTCATAATATTAGAAAGTGTATCATACAAAACACATCACAAATTTATTTATAATAAATTTTTAAAAGAGTTTTAATTTTAAAGTTAAATAAATAATTTGTTAAAATATAGTTCTTCTAGTAAACTTTATATCGAGTACAGCGTTGGTCAGGTCACATCACTACGATCACGTGGCGGCAGTGAGGCGCGCGAGCGAGCCTGCGCGTGTCCGCCTCCCACCTCCCCTTCACCCCCGCGATGCTAGATTTATTTTCATAAAAATAAGTATAACAATCGACTTACTGATGAAATGTGATACTGGATTTCAATTTTGTGCATTTTCTAGTATCGTTTTTGCAAGATAGAACTGCACATTTCACCGTGTTTATTCGTAAATATGAAAAAAATTCCAGAGCAACGCACTTCGACAGCACTCAACCACGACTACGAGCGCTCGCGGCGGGAACGTCGTGTTGTTCCCACCTGTGCCTACTGTTCCCACTTGGTTGTTATCACTCTATAGATAGTATATATACTCTAAGGTTTTATAATTCAGCCAGATGTGAAGCGAGATGTGTATAATCTGTATTTCTCGTTTAACATTCCTAGCAACAGATAATAAATGTTGATATGGATAAATCATTGTTTAAAATTGAAGAACGCGTCGTTACCAGACCTTTTGTTTATGTAACTGGATACACACAATATTTGTTAGAGGAATGCTCCGAGAATCTGTCGACTTTGTTATTGTAATATTATATTGAAATTTGCGCGTTCAGCGCCTGAGTAATTACTTATTTTATCTTGATATAAGTAGTATAGGAGCTGATTATGTTTTAGCTTTATATAATTACTTTTTAACGTTTGTATGGAAACTGCAATGTCTTAAAATGATTTAATTATATTTCCTGAATTTAATCACAAAGACCTCAATGATTTTATAATACGGTAAGTATTTATGAAAAATCTAGATATGTACTTACTTTTTTATTACTTATTGATCAATTATTTTGTTTCGATACATTAAGCTTATACGAACGCCACTATTAAACATAATATCTTAAAGCCTACTTATATTACATTACAGTAGGTACTTCTGAAATTCCAAAGCCATACACTAACACTAGTATACTTACAATACCACCTACGCACAAATCCACGAAGCAGTTGAACGTAATATAATACGCGATTTCTTACTCGGAATTAAAACTTTGATAATTAAAATATCTTAGTAGTTATTACAATGAAATTGAACCTGAATATTTGTTTAACTATAATCCCTTATCATAAATTGCTGCACAGATTTGAACCAATTTTGATGTACCTACCTAATAGTAGATAAATGGGAACTTATTGAAGTAACCATTTTTGTTATTTTTTATGAACTCTATCTTTCCCTAAATCATATACTTATTGTAAACGAGTCTAAACTTAAATTGAAGTGTCACCTTTTTACCTATATTGCTGAATCGATTTCGATAATTTTTCTATATAGATAAATGAAACTTATGTGAAGAAGAAACTTTTTGCCGTGAAAAAAAACAGGAGGAAGTAAACGAGGGACGAAAACTTTTACGAAACTTTCGCGCGCAATGACAAGCGACGTCACACAGCAAGCGAATAATCCAAGCATAATTTGTTACCATATAAAAAAACATTACGCGGTGCGTAATTAAAGTACACGGCTACAATATAAATCCATAAGTCCGCCTTAAATGACAAACGCGCCTTTTTCGCGGCAACCTTGCTGGAACAATATTCAATAATAACAATAAAGAAAAATTACGCGCTCGTTTTATTAATTTTTTCAAGATGGCCGCCGTGTGGAGGACGATTCCTTCAATAATTGATTATGTGTGATGAGATAAATATATGCTGAATTTGAATTTGGTAAATGGAGCTTTGCTTGTGAAAACAGTGGAAGCAAGTTGAATAGATTTCGATCTTAGACAGATTATTTATAACTTGCTGTGCCCTGCAGTTTTACCCGCAGTGCTCCACTCCTGTTGGTCTTAGCGTGATGATAGATATTAAATAGCCTATAGCCTTCCTCGATAAATGGGCTATCTAACACCGAAATAATTTTAAATCGGACCAGTAGTTCCTGAGATTAGCGTGTTTATAATAATATTAGTATAGATTTTACTCTCAAGTACAAATGAGCCAATCAACAAAACAAATTAATCAAAATTCCAATAGATTTATAAAAATTATACAAAATAAAATAATTTAAAATTTCTCAGAAATATTGCTTCAATGTTTCAACGTCGATATCTAGTTATGTGACATGTTGACATTTGTAAGTCGATGTTGTAGTGATGTACTTATCGATATGTCGATCTAAACCAGTCGGCTAGTGATGAAATAGTCGATAATTGTGTCCAATATTTTAGTAGACATTGAAAAGGTAATTTTTGCTAACCGGTGGCTTAGTGCTTATAATATTATAATTTATAGGAATCCACGTATAAGTTTAAATGTTTTAAAGTATGTTTTACCTGATAGGTAATAATTATAACATTTAAACAAACTATTATAAGTAAATCCATGTGAAGATTTGAATTTGTTGTTCATTGGTTACGATTTAAGACAAAAACTACACAATCAATTTAAAAAATGGTTTCATCACTTGAAAGTTACATCATTACCGAGAAAACCCTAGGTTATATTTTTTTTATCTCAAATAAGAATTAATAGCCGGGACAAACAGCTCGTCAGTATAATCCTACTAATATTATAAATGCGAAAGTTTGTGAGGATGTGTGTGTGTGTGTGTGTTTGTTACTCTTTCACTCAAATACTACTGAACCGATTACAATTAAATTTAGCACACATATAGAGGGTAACTTGGATTAAGACATAGGATAGGTTTTATCCCGGAAATCCCACGGGAACGGGAACTATGCTTCGCCCGCGTTTTCAAAGAAAATTTGAAAACGCGGGCGAAGCCGCGGGCGGAAAGCTAGTTGTAATATAAAATTACAAAATTACGAATTTTAATACTTACGCACACGCACAACATCAGGAAAAGAACTAGCGAAATAAACAATTGTAAACATTGAATTCACAAATCATCATTTTTTACTCGTCATAGTTTCCGAGAAACCCGATTTATTAAGTTTAACAAAAAGTTTGTGGATTTTTGTTGTTTTTTTTCACGAAGTTATCGTATTATTTTCTCGATTTTTATTACTTACATACCGCTATTGCGTTTCTTAGTAAATCTAATATCCTTAAACGCCGCTTAAACCTGTTAAAGAACCATGATAAGCTAGACAAGTCGCCCCGGCTTTTCCTGGGTAAAAGAGAAAAGGGAAACTATACGGTAACTAAGGTATTACTAGTTGTTCGCCCCGACTTCACCTGGGTAAAAGTGAAAAGTAAATACTATCCCATATTATGTTGATTAAAGTATCGTGTACCTAGTTGAATTTATCTAGAATAATTATAGTTATAAGTCAAAATATCAATAAAATAATAATTTCTTGTTTTCTTAATAATAAAGCACTTACCTATAATAAAAAAATAAAAATTGGCTACCTAAAGTTTTGATTTGTCCTTTGCCTGAAGGTTGCCTGGCAGAGATGGCTTTGAGCCATAAGGCCGCCATTTGTACATTTTGAATGGTTTTGTTGTACTTTTATTTTATAAGACTTTTGTACAATAAAGAGTAAATAAATAAATAAAATATGTTAATGTAATAAATATTACTATTCTACTGTTCCTATTTATTCATAAGAAATCATTATTATTAATCACTGAATAACTTATCTTGTTATCTCAACGAGTCAATTTCCAATTAATCTAAAGCTCTAGTTTCGCTTTTAATTAATATCATTTAATTCATATAAATTTTAACACTATAATTTTATTAAACTATTATAACACGATTAATTTCATCACTTTAACCAAAAATACGCTTATTTCTATAAAGCCTTTTTAACTTATTTAGGGTAAACGTACACAAAACCGCCACATAAATTTTAGGGTAATCGTACATTATCGACATGTACTCATATCAAGGCCGCTAACTAATAAGCAATTGTCCAACACAAATTTCGTCATGATACTAGTTTTTGCCGCGGGCGATCTCGTTTTCTCGAAAATAGATCTTTATAATTAATTTCGTAGTTGATCGATGCGTGTACGCTTTTTTTGTATCATTATTTTTAAATTATGGAGTTACGTCAGACAGTGCTGTTTCCGCGAAGTTTGAGTTTATTTTTTTGATTAATGTATTTATATTTTAGATTCGATTATATTTATCATGTTCTTGTTAGAACTAAAAAATTTTAAATGTCATTCATGTTTTAGTACTTAGTTCAGTTTCGCAAAATGTTAATAAACTATCCTATCCTACTAATATTATAAATGCGAAAGTTTGTGAGGATGTGTGTGTGTGTGTGTTTGTTACTTTTTCACGCAAATACTACTGAACCGATAACAATGAAATTAAGCACACATATAGAGGGTAACTTGGATTAACACATAGGTTTTATCCCGGAAATCCCACGGGAACGGGAGATATGTAGGTTTTTCTTTGAAAACGCGGGCGAAGCCGTGGGCGGAAGCTAGTGTTATATAAGTAACATAGATTTCTACGATTTAAAATTGGTTGAAAGATTGCATGAGAAATAACTGAAATGGTTGTATAAAACAATATATCTTTAGAATTGTAATAACAACAATTCAAATGTACCTACTAAGATGGTTATAGACATGCCTCTACAATATCAAAACAATCGTTATTTTTAATTATTCTAACTTTTTTTTCTTTGTTTCAGATGTTACACTTGCGGCTGTATTAGAAGACTGAAATATATATTTATTCGGCCAAAAAAGATGTAACTGGATATAAAAACATTTATTCTTGGTAAGTAAATAGTTTAACAATAAAGTTAAACAAAAATCTTAACCTTTGATCTTTAAAAGTAACCTCTTGTGTGATATTCTTTCGCAGCAATACAATGAAATTCTCATTGATACATCAAGCTTAGCAACAGGAACCGAAATCGATACAAATACATTATTTAATAAACAACGTTAACATTTTAAAAGCGAATCATAACATCGCACAGTATTCAGCTAATCTCAGCCAACAAAAGACTATTGTTAATTCAACATTGTCTCCATTTATATCGAAACAAAATGAATCATTATTATTGTAAATAAAGTGTTGAATTCAAATTTGATTGTTTGATTGTCGCAGGTCGGTCTCGGGTCGTGTGAGAGAGAGCGATGACTACCATGGCAGCGCATCAAGAATCTGTACATGAGCGTCTCCAGCCAGCTCCCGAAGAGCCCCTCTACCTCCATGGAGCCTCCTGGGCAGAGACCAACGACAACCAGGAAGAGCACAGCACCGACATGTCCCCCTACTACAATATGCCCAAACGCAACAAAAGAAAGAACTTCAAGCCCAGATGCGCGCCCAACGCTAGCACTTTCTCAGACGAATCCAACGAGCACTGTGATATACAAAGTCCTGTCAATGGAAACGACAGAACGACACCAGACAACGCTGAAGACAACAGTTATTCGAAAATAGGCGTTAAGAACTTCAGCCTACTCAAGGGAGGCGCTGTGGATCTCAGCAGGCGATTAAGTACAGATTCCAACGAGAACATAGATTACCAGAACAGATTGTTGGAAGAGAAAAAGGTGGACACGTTCCAGAGATCGTACATACATAGTTTACAAATGACCGACGGCGAAAAAGAGAGGACGGTGTTGAATTTCAACAATCTACAGAATAAGACGTTTTGTGCCAAAAATCCTTTTGCTATATCGCAGCT
>CAJQZM010034857.1:0-28026 GCA_907164665.1 Colias nastes
CTTTTTTATGGGCTATCGGTAAATTCTAAAATTTTTGTGTTACAAATCGTTTGACTTTCGCTATTTTTACGACGAGTTCGACTAACGCCCACGCGACTAAGCCGCCGTCACCAGTGTTCACACCATCGTTTTTCTTTTTGTCATTGCGTACTAAGACCCCTGTAGAACCGCCATCCTGTTACAAATGACTCGAAATTTTGTGTCAGTATCTCCCGGTCTATTACAAAAGACTGAATGATAATACGTTACGTTATATTCTTATTTTTATTCTTGATTTGAAACAATATTTATATACAAATAGTAGTTTTACGACGAGTTATAGCGATTTTATTAAACCATTTCAACATAATATCACAATACATATTATCAGTTTTATGATGTACGATAAGCAGGCTTGCAAAAATTATCAAGTAAAACACAATACAAATTAGCTCTTGTTAGATAGTATAATACATTATAATTTTATTGATTGCAAATTGCTGTCATTATCGGAAATAGTGACCGATTTTTATTACCTTTAAGATGCACTCTTCCATGTCCAAAAACTTAATTGGACTATCTACCCATAGCTAGTTTTCGCATACAAGACTATGCCTACGTGTATTTAATAAAAGCTGTACAAACTACTGAAAAGATAAACATGTACGCACCTCTCCAAGATTCACGAATCCGTGAGCCGCAGCGACCTCGTCGGCTGCCTCCTTCCCTCCCGGCACGTGGACAGCCCAGGTCGACGAGTAATGCGCCCACGCAACATTTAGCACCACCAACAATATGGCAGACAAGAGAACTTCCCGCGCCATCGCACACACGGACACTCAACAGCTAGTACTTGTCAGCATTGCACACACACACTACAATGTTAACCTTACTTCCAACGTAGTAGATTCTAATACTTAATGACTAGCTTAGCTTAAAACCTGCAATAAATGAAAAGCAATGAATCAATTTATGTTTTAAAAGTGATAAAACCGCTCACTTGATCCGCGTTGACCTTTAAATCTGTTTTGGTTTAGATAAAACAACATATGCAGATAGTTCAGTCATGGTAAACGAAACTGATTTAATTAAACTCTGTAGTAAGCTAACAATGATTATTAACCCTAGAAAGATAATCATATTGAGTAGTACGGGAAAGATAGTCATGCGTCAAATTTACGCATGTTTTTTAGTTAGCTCTAAGTCGAGGTATATTATTTTTTTTCTTTAAATTGTAAGTTATTATATATTTACAGTTATATTAGAATAATTCATACTACAAATAATTTATTTATAATTATTTTTATATATATAAAAAAACGAAAACATTAAACGTCTGCTTTAAATCTAGAATTCTTGTAATACGTATTAATTCAAATAAAAACTTATTTTTTACCACAATTATCAGACTTTTTTATATGTTATATATATATGTTGTACATATAGCTATATGAAAAATTAGTGAGAAACAACTTAAGCACATATCAAAGTATATACTCACGACATATAACTATGTTAGATTTTTTGCAGGACGCATTTGCCTTTCGTCATATTTCAGAAGGATAAAAAGTATAGTAAATACGTTTTTTTACTGAAGGCCTCCTCAGTAGTTTCTTACGATGTACCAGATACTTCATTTGGCAACAAATTGGTGATATTATCACGCAAATATCTTCTCAAAGCTGGTGATTCTAAACGCCCACACATAAACAAAGAAGACAGTTCCATGTTTCTATATTTTATGTTTTTTTGACTCAGATGTTTTTGTGCTTTATTGTTAACATCGTGGCTATAAATTTAATATGCAATATGCAGGCAAATTTAATGATTCCATAAAATAAAGCCATTGGCCATCGCATTGTCTTCATACTATAGGACATCAGGGAACGCATTCGGTCTAATGCATCTACTGCGCCTTTTGCTTGAATGTAATATATTATCATCTTTGCTTTGTACCTCATCAGGAAAAGCTTCTTCTGTGTCACTTTGCTCGTCATCTTCAATTTCGTGGTCCTCCTACTTCACTATCGGTATCTTCACAGGGACCCTCGTCGCTTTGCATAAGAGCGGCCAGTATACAATATTCTTCCAATTTTCTATCCCCAATTGTTTTCTATATTTGCTTCAATATGTATAAAAATAAATTTTTAACATAAGTCACAATATACAGTAATAATAAGCTAAAAAATATTCAAACTACCATAGAAGTCAAAATCTTAAAAGTCACGGTAAAGATAATTATGCGTAATTTTGACTCACGTAGTCGTTATATTTCATAATCGGTTACATTAACTTTATTGACACGTATACCATAGGGTAGCTCTCAGTGACTTATGAAATGTCCTAAACGCACAGTTATGGATTCGCGACATTTATAAAGATACAGCTATATTTCGAAAACGCAGGAGTCAATTTGACGCAGACTATCTTTCTAGGGTTAAATCTCTTTTTTTTACCGCATTGTGATAAGTAAACAGTTCTTTTTTAGTTTGCTACTAGATTTTTATAGGCTCTTCGGCTTGTATACAATTTCTTTAAATAATCATAGGTAATCATGACACAAGTTATAATGTCGATTTGCCAAAAATAATTTTTATAATACAGGCATGAAATGTAGATGAATCTTTAGCGAAATAAATTTAGAATTGTAATATTATATTATAGTCTCCTAAAATTGAATGCATATGTATTGCAAACACAAACGGAATTTGTCTATCAAGTTGTAATGGTAGGTTCATTGCAAAATACGAAAAGTTCACGAAAATTACGATTTTTTTTTTACAATGATCGCATCCATCAACTATCACTCAACACGTCATTTTTCGCTACCACTGGTCACACTATCGCAGTTTCAAGTAACCTTTAGATAAAAGAAACACAAACAGTAGCGAGCAAGTAAACATGCTAAAAACAGCTTTAACACGACAATTCAGTGCTCAAATGTTCAGTATTTTATACGCCAAGTGTTGCCAGAACAGTAAACAGGGTTGTTTAGGCGATATGTTGTTGTTCTATTGACCTTTTTGTAAGCAATGAAACCTTAAATGCTTTGTAATTTTATTTCGGGATTTTTCATTGGTGTATTTTGTACATTGTAAAGTCATACAACTACTTGGTTACTATTTTTAAACAAAACGTTTTTCTTTTTCAAAACTATTACCGCAAAATTTCATCCAGATCTGCTTAGTCGTTCTAGCGTGATTAACTCACAAAAATTTTTGATAGGTTCATATCTAAAGATTAGAATTTACTGTGTAAAATTTTTAGCTTTATATTATGAAGCAGGAAATTTTTAATTAATAACAAACAACTAACAAATAACAAATAATAACAAATTTTTAATTAAAACAACAATAATAACAAGCTTTCCGAATTATGATTTAATATAATTCAATCTTACTACAAGTATTACTTAAAGCTAATAATATGTACTTATGTTTCTCAGGAACCAATACACTCACTTTGAAGTTCACGAGGCTTCTAATACCAATAACATGGTTGGCTAAAATTCGTAGAATGTATCATTTCTCAATCAATTAGCCAAGTAGTATGATGTTTATTTTATACGATACTAGCTTTCCGCCCGTGACTTCGCCTACTTTGTCTAAAACCTAATAAATTATATATTAAAACCTTCTTATTGAATCACTCTATCTATTAAAAAAAACAGCATCAAAATCTGTTGCGAAGTTTTAAAGATTTAAGCATACAATATAGAGACATAATATTATGGACAGAGAAAGCGACTTTGTAATATGTATTTGTATACTACCTATGTAGTGAAACATTAAATTATCATAATAAAAATAATGGATTTTCTTAAATAATTTAGGGCCATTTATTTAGGAACAACAAAAATGTATATAAGTTGTTAGGTGAAGTAACATTTTTGTACGTGTAACGAAACGATTATTTGCAAATGGTGGTAAACAAACATTCAGAATTATTGTAATTATGATAAGATTTCCTTTGATATGTTTCAGTAACTAATAATTTTTGATAAATCAATATTTTCTTCGTAAGAATCAGACATATGTGATTGTATTTATTACTATGTTTTTATTCCTCTGTGTCTTATTATTGCATATGTGATATATTTCGTAGGGTTCCCTTTTCTTTTCTTGGAAAAATAATATAAAGTCCGCGAACTTAACAACGTATTGTTTTAAAAGGTGTATAAATACAACCAATTTTACTCATACAAAGGTTTTTTTTATATTTCTATTCCGTTCTTTCTTACTAATCTTAAAATTTTTTTGACCCATGTTTTTATTTTCTTTTAATTGCAATAAACATTCTCGTATTACAATTCACACAATATTATGATTAATATGAATTAGGCCAGTGGAAATTAACATTAAATTCGCAAAGCACGATGTAGTTCTGCATTTTTGGTATGTTGTTTGGATCAGTTAGGGTGATGTAAATCCCAATTTGCAACTTCGAAAAAGTTGTGCTCGCTGCGCACCACGTGATAAACTGCGAAAATTTTGGACTTTTTTCACTTTTTGCTCTAAAAGTCATAAACTATGCGTTTCCGACAAGTATCATTCACTACATAAATTAAGGTTATTAAATTTGCAACAATTTAAGCCTAATTACAGCTCTCTAAACCTTATAACGACTAAACTGTGGCCATTCGAAGATGGTTCATTTTTTCCGAAATATTGAAATTTTTAGTTTTGCTCCCGTTTGAAGCAAAATATTGGCAAAAACCGCTCATTCTATGAGAAGGTCGTATAATAAAGTTGTAGTGCATTTAATTTTCTTTCATTAGAGCATAGAACAAAGTCTGTGAGACAAATAGTTCACTCACAATATCTGAAAAACAAAAAGAAGGTAGAAATAGATTTTTAAAGAATTGAAACTGAGGGCATATAAAATCATAAAAAGGATAATACTTTTTCATTTGCAGGATAGGTAATTAACAAAATTACAAAATTTGGGAAAGTAGGAAAAAAGATTTTACGCAAATTAAATGTTTATCTAAGAAGCTGCACTCGCCAAAGTGATTCTGGAGGAGTGTTTTGACAGTTCTGATGTCAGGTTTGTATTCGCCTTTGATTTGATCAATGAGTTCATTCAAGGAAAACTGGCATTCTTCCCTGTTATTAGAAAGATAGGAATATATGTATTCCATGCACTCTGGGACATTTTTGGGTTCTGAGGATTTCTTCTCTCGCACGCTGAATGGAAGACTGTAAAACTTCTTTTGGCATAACTTATGGTACCTGGCATCAGATGCAACGAGGTCAAAAGTGGCTGTAAGACGATCAATGACTTGCCGTCCCCATGTATCACCTCGACGACTGGCTGCATCGAACATTGATTCCCTAACTGTCATCGATTCTACTTTGAACACCTCATTTCTGCATGATTTGGGAAGTTTGTTTTGGAGCTGGAGAAACTCCTCAGTGATTTCCTCCACACAAGGAAACAAATGCTCCGAAGATTCATAGGGCCCGATGTTCTAGAGGTTGATGGGCGGGGTTGTGAAATTTGGTCGCCTCCACGACGAGCACATGCGTCAATATTATGCCGAGCGGTGAATCTCTTTCTGCAAGCATCGTGAATACTGACTTCATCTAGCTTTTTCAAAAAAAGTTCATCCTCTTTGAGGCCACGCTCCACACTCGAGTTAATGAGAGTTTGGATGCCATTTTTTTTTACAATTACCACTGTACCTTCCTTGAGTGCCAGCCGACACACAAAGCAGACTTCCAGTGGAACCGACATTTTTAAGACCTTTTAGCCTGACTTCGTTCGCGTTAATAAGTTTATAGTTTTTTGGCTGCTCCCCTGCGTTACCGGGTAGGCTACTTCCAATTACTATCTTGTGCGAAAATCAAAAACAAAACATAAGCCCGAAACAAATGTGTTTAGTTGATGGGAGTTTTAGCCAGTTTACACTGTTACCGCCTTCACCGCGTGGAGGTACTCCCAGCTTATGTTTTGATATGCAGATTGTGAGTGATTGTGTTGTGCTCTAATAAAAGAAAATTAAATTTTCTACAACTTTATTTTACGACCTTCTCATAGAACGAGCGGTTTTGCCAATATTTTGGTTCAAACGGGAGCAAAACTAAAAATTTGAAATTTTCGGGACAAACTGACTATCTTTGAAAGGCCACAGCTTAGTTGTTATAAGGTTTAGAGAGCTGCGGTTAGGCTTAAATTGTTGCAATTTTAATTAGCTTTATTTATGTAGTGAATGTTACTTGTCGAAAATGCATAGTTTATGACTTTTAGACCAAAAAGTGAAAAATGACCCAAATTTTCGCAGTTTATCACGCGGTGCGCAGCGAGCACAACTTTTTCAAAGTTGCAAATTGGGATTTACATCACCCTAACTGATCCAAACAACATACCAAAAATGCAGAACTACATCGTGCTTTGCGAATTTAGGGTTTTTTAGTGTCGATTTCTACTGGCCTAAATATATATATGTAATATTCATTCACACATATTATATTTCATACATCTATACATATTATATATAAATGAAACCCGTTTCGCGTTGTCACGGCATCACGTGTGAACGGCTGAACCGATTTCGATAATTCTTTTTCTATTATATTCCTTGAAGTACGAGGATGGTTCTTATGCAGAGAAAACGTAAATATGTACCACGGGCGAAGCCGGGGCGGACCGCTAGTTAAATATATTCATTAAATCAATTTGCGCTTACTTATATTTCTAGCCCTTTAAACATAATATATGTAAACACCACGTGTTGTAAACCACAGTATACTTTTATAGTCTTACTACATGCCTTGCTATCCATACCTAAACTAAAGTCAGTCAAGTCAAGTTTTATTCATGTTAACCCTTAAATTTATATGAATAGTCATTTTCATAAACATGTTTATTCGTTCATTCGTCTCTTCCTATTATATAAACACGCATTAGTGGTAAAAAAATAATGACATTTCCAGACGTATTTAACCCAACCAAACAAAATACAAAGATGACAAAGTGGTTATTACGGTCTTAATAACCCTTCTTTTAAGCACTCAAGTGGCTTGTATTGTTGAATGCACCCAGACATGCAAGTATCAACGCAAAACAAACTAATTAGCTTTATTAAGGAATAAAATCAAAGCTAATATTTGAGGAACTTTAGCGTGATTAATGGAGAATGTTTTGAAAGCGTAGATGTTAGTGTTTACTCTGGCTTAAGGGCATTTGGATTCGATTACTAATGAAGAAGTATTCCTGAACTTTTCTATAGTGTCTTATTGATAATATAAAGAAAGAAACATTTATTTATCAAGGACAGCACAACACACACACACACACATAGACATAAAACATCAACAATAATACAATAATAACACACTTATTAATATTATAATAATGCTTTTATTAGTTTTATTGAATTACAAATAATATTTCTTCTTTAAGTATGTTCATAATTCATTCCTGGTGTAAATTGTAGCCTTGTTTTCTAATTTAAATGTAATTTCTGGAATCTGATAACGTGGAAAAACAATTCCAGGAAGCAATTTCTATCAAATTCAGGAAGTGGTCCTTATAAATAAACTAAGGATATTAATGTTTATTATATAATTATACGTTATAACTTGTATTAAGAAGAATTATAATAAAATATATTATACCTATATATTGTTCCTTTGTCGTGACGTTCACAAACCGAGCTCTTTAGTTCCTGAAAGTAGGTCTTGTGTTATATTTTACTAGGAATTTCCAATTGTAATGGGATAAGGTTACTACATAATATACTTCTGCTTAACATTTCTGAGAACAACCTTGCGTTATTGTTATGAGGAATAATATTCACATTACGGATATGTATCGAAATTTTTACCTCATATTTTAATTCCAAATTAAAGAGAAAGTCTAACAAAGCAATTGCGAATACAGACTATAATTAAATTTTGTTTGTTTCAGAATTAAAATCAAACACCTACGTGCGCGTGAGTTTGCTATCGATGCACCTGATCACTCCATCTGTCTTATTATATTATAGCTACTAATCGACTTAAGATTAATGGCATACTAAATAAACATTAATTTGCACCCACACATTTGATTACGTGAATCTTGGTATCAATGTTGAGATTAATCTACAACTTCTTATGGGTGGTTTAGTATACTTTAAAATTTGTTTATCTATTGTACTTCTATTTAGTAATTAATTTTTGTCTGTAATGTTACTTAATAAATGCGTTGCTACATTTCAGGTCTACGTACAGGTCTACGAGCTACGCACTACGAGCTACGCGCTACGAGATGAGCTACAAAAACGACTAAGCAGTATTTTTCCATTCCCTTAGGTACCTATAGGTAAATTAAAATTTATCAGCAAGTTCTAAATTGACTACTTACTTTCAAATTCTATTCGTATGCGTGATACCCTTGAGGGCAAAGATTACACATTAACCGAGGATAGCTTCCATTTTATATTTTCGAAAAAAAAATAATCTTAAGCACGTAATACGATTATCTGTATATAGAACCTTTATTTATCACTACGAAATCCAATAAAATGTACTCCATCGTATATAACCGTAAAAAAAATATAGTGTATTGTTCAAGAGACGTGTACTTTTACGCATATTTTACTTTCTCTCGCAGTATTTTTTACAATAAAAAGTTATTGCTACAAAGTGGTTGTGTTGTCTGTCCGGGTGCGTTATTGTATTGCGTGAAAATTTATTACGTCACCGTTCTGTACTGGGAAACCTCTAATAAGAAATCCTATTAATATTTTACCCGAATAACGTATTAAAATGCATAACATCCATTACGCACTGTGAACGTACGTTGATCAAACTTATCCATATAAAACGCGCGATGTATGTTGTTTGGTGTGTGTTGTCGTGTTGAAGCATCGTGTAGTAGGAATGTTAGTACGGTAGAATTACTATTTGGACTTTTATTATCGCGATTATGATTGCGACCGTGATGGAGTGCTGAACTACAAGCACGGCTGGATGAGTTTGTTTCCACAAAATTTTGTTTTATTTTCACTGCGTTGAAATATATGAACCATGTGCAATGCAATGCGCCAAAAGTACTGATATTCCAGTATGTTTGATGTTGAACAAATATTTATCTGTCTAAATTGTTGAAATAGAAAATTATTTTCGACAAATATTGCTTGGTAATAAATTATTTCTGTCATTTTGTAACAATATTTAGAAAGTATATTTTCATTTCATTACCTGTTATAATAAAATCGTCTTTTAAATCTGTTAATAAATCGTTAATTTCGTTAAGTAAATCAATATGAAAAGCAGAATTGCTTCACAGTTATATTTTATGCGAATAAATTATTCTAAAATTACGAAAAAATCATATATTTTATTATATAAAATAATATTAATATTCTTAATATCATTTCTAGACATAAAATAAAATAAAAATATCTAAATTGAACAATTAATAACTAAAATCTAAAGCTTGATTCAATTTAAAAGCTAATTCGTTCGTAGATTTGATAAACGTAATAAACAGAAGCATCCTAAATACGTATACATTGAAATTAATTTCGCGTCTAAAGAAATATTTGTAAGCGAAAATAAAAGTACAAAACATAATTATAATTCTTGGATATACAATTTGAAACAGATTTTCCGTCCATTTAACTTGTTTACGAGACCCACGCACATAAGTAATTACATAATTGACTTTGCTTAGAACTAATAAGAAAATTAAGGTTAACTGAAGGTAACAAAGGAACTTTAGATTCTAGTTTTACAGTGAATTATCTTATATTAAGGTTAACTTGATGTTTATGCGTGGGAAATGTTATGTTACAGTAATAATGTGTCTTAAGTTAAAGTTTAATTTACTTATATTAATATTATTAGTTTCACCATGGTTTTAAACGATTAGATGTTTATTTTGCGCACGCAGGACCGCCTCCTCGGTACAGTGGTTGACGCGTGAGTGTAACACCAAGGGGTCCTGGTTTTTTTTTTTTTTTTTTTTTTTAATAAGGCACCCGTCATCACAGGGTGTTCGCGCCACCTCTGGATTACTGGATTATAGTCCAGAGACTTTTTTTGCTTTTTTTTTTTTTGTTCAATTTTTAGAAATATTAACATACTGGTTAAGTACTTACATAATATAAATATAAATAATGTACAATTAAAATTATAAGAACTTAAATTAAATTACAATATAAAATAAAATCAAAATTATTAAGTGAAAATTCAATAAAAACACGGCACAAAAACACTCAACTTAATCCTATAACACAGTTAAACTAATATCACACACTATTTCTTTGGTTAACTACGACTACAATATGCTTACAATATTGTAAGAACGCATCCCTACAATTATCCCCCAGGGCGGAAGGCAGATTCTCACCCGTCATCGCCATGCCCAATTTTTGCTCAATAGCATATCTATTGCTTGCAAAAATTGGGCACTCGAGTAACAGGTGAGGAACCGTCTCCTCTACTCCGGGCTGACATAGACATGACGGATTCTCCTTCAGCTTGAATCTGTTCAAATAGAAGGCGAATCCGCCATGACCAATTGACCAGTCAGTACTTGTGTGGTGTGGTGTGTGATGTCTAATTTCCCGACTACCTTGTATGCAGCAGGGGTCCTGGGTTCGATTCCCGGTGGAGACGAAGGAAAAAAAATGTATCGGTCTGGTAGGACACAGAAGGCTGATCAGTGATCACCTACTTGTCCCTAAAGAGAATCGATCAGTGAAACATATGTATAATGCATCTGCCCCTTACCCCACTAGGGGACATGGGACTTCACTTTATTTTGCGCATAGTATGATATGTTATAGCTACAAACGGAAGCTTTATAGGATAATAATTCCAGAAACACGGCAATTATTAAAGCTCTAGATTGAATTCAATTTGAAGGATTTAAATGTTTGATAAGTTTCAGCCAAACTTCCTTTAATTGGTTGTATTTTTTTGTTATATATAAAAGAAATTTTAAATTGCCAGCTGAAGTAAAATTTTACAACGTAATAATTTTCAAAATACACTCCCAATAGTGTTGAAATGTTGTTAGTCTTAACTCACGTAGAAACAACAAGATACGTAACAACTGCTTTGTTTGCTGTTCACACTCTATAAAGTGTTCGATATGTCGAGTTAAACAATATAATCTACTATATCTTATTAAATACAACGACGGATTACTCGAATAGTTACCTAATTTTTCACTAAATAGAGTCCTAAATTATTTTTGAAATACGTAATAGCAACATTCCATCAAACAACAGAGGATCCTGAATAAATAATAACTTAATAAGTTTACAGTCCAATATTAAATAATCCAAGATCCAAGCGCTGTTTAAACATTGAGAGGAAACCTTATAAATTAGTTTACTTTGCTATAATTTCGACTCATTTTGGACGTTAATTCGCATAAAGGAGACATTTCATTTTCGGCTTATGTATTTTTTGGCACAAATTGATTTTTATCCCGTCAATTTCACACGTTTTAAATAAGTTGTTTATTGATATAATATTATATTATAGGACTATAGTCTTATTCTTTTGTACTGTTTTAACTATACTTACTATATGGTCTGTTAACTGTAGCCTAGACCTTATACTACTTCAATAAAAATAAAGATGATTGAATTCACTAGAAGTCTATAAATCATAAAAAAATTGGTTGTCTGTAAAGTCGGTTTACTGACGATAGTTGAACGTGACAACGTCCGATTGTGCTTCTTTGTCACTCGTTCCGCGCTCTCGCTTGCACTTCAAGCCTTACATGGAACGCCTCAGAGCGAGGTAACGCCGCATGAGTCATGTTTTTTCGTGCGTGCAGCCGGCTCTATCGAATTATAAGACGTTGTCACGTCAAAAACATTATAAGAAAGTAATGAATCTAGTTACCTCATAAAAAGTTATAATAAAGTGAACTTGCTCTTACAAGAGTAGAGGATTTGCAGGTAGTTGCTTGATTGAATAAATACTTACAAGATGTTATCATAGTTATTCATATCTTTTCATAGATATAAGAAACGCAACGCAACCCTTGATGGGTTACCCGGCTGATTTCTAGCAAAATTCGCTCCATAACTCCACAACAAAAATGTACTAAAAAACAAGTTGAGCGAGTTAATCATTTCGGAATCGCTTCAACTCAAAGTCCGGACACTAAAGAGCTCCAACATCTTGGCGTCTAAGAACTTCCCGAACGAGCCACCGCAACGCTATAAAAACTGTTAACTACAATTTGCTCTAATCTTATTGACGTCAGAAGGTGACCACGATTTGTGGAAATGTTGGACGAAGATTGTTGACAAAATAGATAGCGAAACAATTTTCGACTAACATATTCAGAATTGGAGTTTTAGGTTATACTAGCTGTGCGGTTTTACCCACAGTGCTCCGCTCCTGTTGGTCTTAGCGAGATGATAATATATAGCCTTCCTCGATAAATGGGCTATCTAACACCGAAATGATTTTTCAAATCGGACCAGTAGCTCCCGAGATTAGCGCGGTCAAACAAACAAACATACAAACAAACTCTTCAGCTTTATAATATTATAGTATAGATGAATAACAATACGCTCAAGTAAGATTATGTTTACGTAATTGAAATATCAATTGAATTGAACAATACTTTGTAATAAATCGCTCCTTAATTTTTAAAATAATTGTTGTTCTATTGTAAGTTAACAGTATCATATCGATTAATTGTCAATTAATTTCTTGTGTGTGTATAAAATATACTGTATAAAAATCCTTAAAATTTCTTTATTTGGTCACCAACTACATAAAATAATATATCAGAAACTGTTTATTAAAAGTTTCAAAACATAATCGCGTCAACTTCAATCCTTTCACCATCAAAAAGTTTTGTCCGACACAAAAATGAATCATAGTCACCCGGCCATGTGCAAAGTGTCCAGTAATGTTTAAGTAGTGGAACAGGGATTAATTTAGCCGCAACACTGTGGTCACAGCATTGTTTTGAACATAAACTTGTATTTACTTGCTCTAAATAATATAATCAAATGGTCTGTCTATATAGGTATAGTGACATGACTTTAGTATGTGTAAGTGACAGGCTGTGAATTTCTGATTATACATAGGTAAGACAAGAACGAAATATTCGTTAATATTTCTCATTCTAATGTTCATTTGACTAAAAATCCGTTTAAAAACTTTAGATTTTATTTTTCTTTAAACTGATTTACATACTTATAATTAACTTAAAAGCAAAACTAAGATTTTCATTTTACATCAAGTTACAATTTATCTAGACTAAATTCCGACAAAAATAATCCATCAACTTGACCCAAAACATTAGAAAACCTCACTCAAACAAACTTCGGATTAGTATCACAAGGATTGAATGTTTATTATGAATAAAGAGTCAATTCACCATCGTAATAATAAGCCTTATTATATTATACTTAAGATTAT
This sequence comes from Colias nastes, assembly GCA_907164665.1. Classification (NCBI taxonomy): domain Eukaryota; kingdom Metazoa; phylum Arthropoda; class Insecta; order Lepidoptera; family Pieridae; genus Colias; species Colias nastes. The sequence continues at coordinate 13,371 of CAJQZM010034857.1, forward strand.
ATAAGAGTGCTTCAAATAGAAATGAACAATACAAATTATAATAAAGGAGGCCTTATCAAAGAGTACTTAAGCCCATTACACACAAGTGGGACTTCGTAAATTGTCTTTGTTTGCGTTTCTATCCTGGCTTTATATTTAATTAATATCGTTAGTTATTATAGACAATTGCTTAAAGTGTTTACGGTTAAGGAACAAACGTTGTTGTTAATAATATAATTTTTAATTTTATTAATATAATAACACGGATAGCAATCTTTAAAATCGCTGGATCGATTTAAAGGAACTCTTATAGGCTTATAGTGTCAATTATTGATGAATATAAAGTTAGTTATATTTTTTTTATAAATAGTATTTTGGATTACTTATGTAATTGATGTATTTGAAATACTGGCTTGGGTGATATAGTTATTATTATTTTCTCCAGAGTCATTTAAACCAATATGTCTATAGAATGCTTGTAAATTATAGTCGAGCCAATTTAATAGGCAACATTTGGCGTCTATCAATTTTATCTTCGAAGAGAGGTAACCTGCTTAAAAACATCGATTAAAGTGAATTAATCGATACGGATTTGAAACATTTGTCAATCGAATTTATTAATTTATGATGATTTTTATTCACAAGTAATCAATGCATTCGATTCTAGATGTCAGATTTCGATTTTTAGAGTAACGTCTCTGGTATTTAAAAAGAAAAAAGGTTTATTGACACAAAATTGTAGCGACGTCAGTTCTTCAATTCAGAAATTGTTTATTATGTTTAGTATGGTTTATCAGTAAAATGAAATCTTAAAATTACTTGTATCGGTCATTATTATTATAAATATGTAATCGTAATTGAAAAAAGTTAAGCAAATGTGCAGTTCTAACAAAACGAAATATCATGTTATTCTATGTCGTCGTTACTAGGTTACGTTGTTGAATTTTGTTGAACTGTCAAATGTTGCCTATTAAAATGGCTCTACTATACCTATAATTTGAATTCTTCTTGGTGACCATAATATTGTTTAAATACTCCTACTACCTTTCATGAAGTGATTTGTTCTAAGTCAAACCCTTTCCTTTAAGCACTATTTGTCATAAAAGAGGCCGTAACCTATATAAATTCGGATCCTTGGTTTATGAATAATAAATCTTCCATAGTCTATACTAACTGTTCAATGCCGAAAATTATCATTTTCATAACATTAATCAGAATTGGCGTCTGTATGAGGCACTTGCATAAATTTGCCTAATTTCAATAAATTCCTTCATTAATAATTATTGGCATTTGATAATTTTGCAAGAAGTTTTGCTTCGTTGACAGTAATTTGAGTTGACGCCATTTTTTTACAAGAGAGGCGCGTTGGTTCAGAAAATTTTCGGAAATTTTATTAGCATGTTTAATTATTAGATATTGAACAATTAGGTTACACGTGTTAAGATTTAGTGATTTAGGTACGCGACGGTAAAATACAATAATGAAAACAAATAAAAGTTAATAAAACGTACCTGATATCTTTAAGTAAAATATCCTCCAAAATATAATCATATTATGGCAAACACAGTAGAACTTATTAAATTACGTGATTGTTACACAAAATTGTCTGATGGAAACAAGCATAGATACAAAAAAATACGTGTGGCACTCGGGGACTGCCGCGGTTAAGCTATTGCATGCTATGCCTTCAAGCCACACCTCCGTGCCCGTCGGAGTGGGGAGCGTGAGGTTTTTTCGTTACGGAATTTCTAGATTCGGTCCCCGCGCTCAAGGCCCGCGATAGAAGCTATGCAATAGCTTAAAAAACAAACTATCTTTAAAAGAAAGTCAATCTGTGAATCAGTAAAAAAAATTACAAAATCAATTTAACTTGCTATTACCAAAAACCTTTGACATTGTTAATATTCTGTATTTACTTACCTTGAATTATTCTAGAGTTTATCGTAAATAAGATTTAGAGATATAATCTTGAAAGCTATTGTTGATTTTAGAACCCTTCGAAGTGTGAATCAACACTACGCTCCGAATCATAAAATAATTTGTAAAGCGTAACATTGTAATTCAAATTTTATTAAGAACTTGTACCTATTCTACAAATAGGTGAGCCGTCTTCCAGTTATGTTAAAATAAATGCTTTGTATTTAATACATAATATGAAGAATAATATTATAAGGTATAGGTAGAGTTGTTAAAATATTCTCTCTTATTTTGCTATCTATTAGTGTTTTGTTTTATATTTTTTCTTTAATACCTAGCTGAAATTTTAAAAGTAACTATGCCTACTAAAATTTAACTGAACGAACTGTTTTTGCACGTTCATAGATACGGGATTTAGCCAGTAAAACCTAGCAATAGATTAATAATCCTCTAAAACCAAACACCAGCACAGCATAAGCTAAAAGCTAACCCGGTTAACTTAAAACAAAAATCTTCGAGCGTCGAAAAAATTGCTGGTTTCAGCGCTTTCCCATACAATACATGTCGAAAGTATTCAGGGATATATTTTACAATTTTTCGGTTGAAAACCTGTCTGAGAGCTGAGCTCCAGTGTTCAATTGAACGAAATGTCGCTTTTGCACCAATTTACAATTTATTTACAATTGTACTCGCGTAATGCAAAAACAATTGTGTACAGCGGCTTTGTTATTTATTTTGTCACACTCGAATACCTTCTGAATTTAATTGTCTTTTGTGATTTACGGCGCTTGAATTAAGATGGCTTTAAAAATTTTATGTGTGTCCAAAAAGGGCAAATGTGAAATGAGTAGGTTCGAATGATTGAAATGGAAGTTGAGTAGATTTTTGTCGTCATCGTATTGCAGTTTATCAAAAATATCTGACAAAAATATTATAATGTACGTATGAAGTTTGTAATAAATACTTCTACTCCCTTATATCATTGTAGATAACCATCTCTAAAATACAATATATTAATCATACAACCATACATATTACTCTACAACTTTAAAAGACCATCCAATTTTTCACCCCAACCCCACACTGACCGCTCTATTAACCCATTAAGTCCGAGTGGTTAATGTCCGTAATATTGGCACTTGATAACAACAATTGGGCGGCAGTTAACACATACAAATTGTGTTTGAGAGTTTGTACGCCCATTTCACGCCAGTGTTCCCGTTACGGGTTGCGCATTTGGTATTAATTAAGGATTTATTTTAATAAAGTGATGGTCAATTTGTGATCGAGTTACGGATGATTCGACTGTTATTAATTAAAGATTTATTTTCAGTGTTTTATATTAAATTATAAGATATTATCTACTATCACAAATGTGAAGGTAAGTGATATTTTTCGTACTTAAATAGATCAAAAGCCTGCAGGCTTATGGAAACTACTATATATCGATCTACTTATCATATCATAATATCATCAACTTTTTGTTGTCCACTGCTGGACCTAGGCTCTTTGCCACTAGTAGATAATATACTTACCCAGATATCAAACAACTCTGAACCTCATACTACTTAAGCTACAATATGGTATCATCACCGCAAGTGGTCTGCCATCAGGCCGCAGGTCACGTACCGCCATGTCAACGTGTCTGCGTCGCGCGAGCAACTTTTAGCGGCGCGACGTGCTGCACGTTTTGTTTTTGTTCCATATCGACAGTTCAATTGATATCAGACTTTTGCAGGACACAGGTAGAGTCGCAATTTATTTTATAGATTGGGCCGAGATTAAAAATAATTTGCATTGCTTAGAAAATAATGTGGTTTATTGCTTGTGAAATCAGTTCAGTTGTACTTTTGAAATAAATTGTTGCAAACAAACATTAAGATTTTTCCTCTTTATCACCTGATAAAGGTAAAGATAATCTGAAAAAAATGTTTAGCCAGCTGATAAGCTTTGATTTAGAAGGGGCAGAAAACAGTGTTAATGATATTTTGGGAAAACTATATTTTCATAAATATACACACACAGGTTAAGTGTCCAACCCTGCGTCCGTTAACAAGCAGGCTTATTTCTTAACTGTCACTCTATTCATTTTATTTTACGCAAAAGGGAATCCATCTTTTTTGATATCCATCTTGTTTTTGATGATGGGAATCCATCTTGTTTTTTTCTAGATTAATATCCACCTGGAGCCTATCCTGTAGTTTATCTTTCGTAACGATGACAATAATGAAATATTGTTTAAAATAATATTTATTTAGATTGATCCGCAAAAAGCGCTTAATAAATAAAACTACAAAAAGGCCCCACTTCAATATTAAATATTCCCAGTTCAAAAGCCATCCTATCATATACCTAAATGTGTATTATAAAAGTTATTAAACATACAACGATATTACGTATCGTGGAGCGAAATTATCTCACGTATTATCTTTTATGGGAACAGTTACGGAAAATACAAGGAAGCGTATTAGACTGGGATTATGATACATTTTAAAGTTATTAGAATGAGATAAAAATAATTTCCTCGTTTGGATTTCAAACGCGTGTATTGTTTAGAAGGCCTTTGTCCGTTAACAAGGTTAGATACATCTAACATCAGGCTTTGAAGAAATACGCTTGGAGCGGATTTGAAATATTTTCCGTGTTTTAAGTGTTATTATAATTGTCTGTTCGCAAAATGGCTTAAAAAGAATGCATAACATAACTTTAACCAGTGTCGTAGTTACGTAAGTTTTTCAGTAGTTGTATGAATGCGTAAATTTTAGTACAATAAAATAATACATTCCTGTATTATTGGTACTAAATAACCAAATTATGAAATTCCAACATTTAATTTGTTATTTCCATAATATTATTAATACACATTAAAGTCATACTATCATGTATTAAGAATTGATTTATATTAAAGCTAATTCTAAATGCGACTTTTACTATTGAGTTATATTGTATTATATTTATATGTTTGCGCAGGCAAAACTTCAAACATGCTGGCGTGAAACTATAATTTCGTTCAAACATCTAATTGTGCTGATATGTGGACGATACAATATATTATGTATTAATCTTGTGAATGAGTACTAAATCAACTGTGAAGATATTTATTGTTACATTACCCAAAAACAACTTAAATTATACCTCTATAGTAAAATAGGTACATGAAGACCCGTATTAACTTGGATTGTAATGAAAGTTTTAATTTTAATTTAGTTCATACATGATTCCTATCAAAAGGCTTGAAAAATTTAACTGTATAATAATACAGTTAAATTTTTCAGTAATAATAATATCCATATCACGAAAATACTTATACTTTTGGCCACGGTTCAACGCACATTTTATAAAATCCAGCCTCTTTTATAGCTGTTTTTAGAGTTTATAAATACTGAACGAACGCACTTATTTTCTAAGTTCACTAAGTAGAGATTTTTAAGTTCGCCCGAGCCTGGCTTTAAATATTCATCGACTCTGAGCAGTAGTGTTTTGTTATTGAAATTAACTTCGTTTAAAATTCATGCACGCAAATTGGATGTTTCTTTAGCTAACTGAAAGCAAACATCTATGCGGTTTTATTTTTGAGAGTTCGACAAATTATTTATAAGACACTATTTTAGACTAGATTGAGTTGATTGTGATTGTGTTCTGATTATGAAGTCTATTTTAATGAATGCCATTAGAAAAATATATCAATAAGTAAAAAAGTAGAAGACTTAATTAAACATTGCCAGAGTAGTAATTAGAAACGTTGGCATGTTGGCCATGCCTACACGTAGGTTTTCCCTGCCAACAATTACTAAACTACAGAAGTTTTTCTTTTCAAAAAAATACACAATTTTTATTTAGGCTCATCTTACACAATATAGTCACAATTGTATAGCGTAATCCGATCGTCAGCTTCAATAGGCAGTGAATTACAAAATGTCGTCTTAATCCAGAATAATTAAATAGACGGATGTTTATTCGGGACTCGAGTATTTTTCCATTGAAACTGGCTGTACAAAGCCGCCCCGGATAAGCAAATTGAATTAGATACAATGTATTCTAAGTAAAAATTGCGTCACGGATCCTATTTAGAGCGCTGAATGCGGTACGGAGACGGTCTTTGCTAAAATTAACTCCAACTTTACATGTTCATACGAATTTGTTGTGCTACACGCAGTATTCTCTTCTGTAGATATCAATGTTGAAATATCACGACTATTCTCAAATCAGTCACCATTCAAACATGTCGCAAAAATATCGCATGCGTCATTTGCATACAAACTCCGCTCGCACGATCTTGACACCACTTTTATATCCCAAAAGTGTAATTTATGTATTAAAATATCCTCATATTACAAACATTCTGAGAAATTTCTTGGACGCGAGGAAAATTCGATTCAGCCTGCAGCAGTGATCTATGTCCTTTCTCTGAGCGAATTAAAATGGTTGTCATGACTTATGGCGTTATAATGCGCTGGCTGTCTTCTTACATAACGGTTTTATGGCCGTTTTTATATTAAATCAGGCTACACAGTGCACTGGCGAAGCGTTTGGCTGTGGAGCTTTGATGTGAATGAATAAAGTGTGGTATAAAAGGTTTTATAGGCAATTAAGTACTGCAATAACGGGTTTAATACAATGAGAATTTTGAAATGAGTATCATGCGTTTAAAAATGTTTTGAGTACCTTACATTTTTATTTTCAAACATATTTTTTTTTTTTATATGACATTAAGTAAGGCATAATACATAACAACAGCTTCTCAAAAATTCTCTTATTACAATCCAAGTGGTCACTATTATTTTAATTTATATTACTTAAGAATTGTAGAGCCTACAGAAATATTACGCAAACAATTACCATATTGTGTAAGGTAGCAATGTCATCGGAGTCGAGCTAAATTATTTCAGAACTTGCCCTTGACTTCGTTACTTACATAAATCTGCTATTTAATCCGGCCCTGTCGCAAAATCCATTTTTATTTGACGTGTCCTACTCATAAACTTCTTCTTATAAGATTTAGGAATACTGCTAGTAGTTTCAAAGCTTATGTGGTGCAGTCAAAGAAACAAATATCTGCACAATTAAAACTTCTATTTATCATCTAACTAAGATATGAAATATTTTATAGTAATTTTTTATTAAATAAAATTGTTCTTCTTCGTCTCCATAACAAATCTGAATACATTATAGTGTTTTTCCTCATCATGTATTAATAATTGTATTTATTTGTGGACAAACTTATAATGAATAGTATCATTTTAATATTATATGATTAAGGGCTTTATTTATAGATCAATACAGAAAGGTAAAAGCAAAAATAAGAGAGTCAACTCTATATTAACTGAGTTATCTCAAAAAATTATTATAATCATTTAAACATAAGCTTTACTTTTTCTTAATCTGACCTTTTTAATTTTACTCTTTCACGAAATAAATGATGAAATTATATTTTTAATCGACGTACTTCAACTATGTAACTTCACCGTTTTCTTTTTACTTAACTAGTCAATGCTATTGTGCTGCAGAATATAGATTCTATTATCTTCACCATAGTTACATCGTTTCTCAACTCGAAATTGTAAAACTAAAAATTAACACGTTCAACAATCAACACTCTCCACACACACTTAAGCGAGAAATAAACAAAAGCCATTTTCGCGTGAACAAAGCAACCACATTGTGGGAAAGTATTTTTTCTAGTGTCATAGAGGAAAATAAATCCGGTCGTTTATCATTCTTGCCTGGAGTTAACAACCCGGAATGAAAACAGAACAAAAAACACGAAAGTGCCCTGAATTATATCACCTGTTGTCTTGAGATGCAAATTGTTTTAAGGCTACGGATTTTTTTTATTTAAGAGCTTTTAAATGTACGAAGTTAATTTCGTAAATCTTAGGGTTTGTGTAGATTATAGATATTTATTTTTGCCATGTGTTACAAAATGAATTTGTTTGAAATTATAGTAGGTATGAAGTAGGATTATAAGCTGGTATATTGTAATTTTTTATCCAGGGCTACGCGAATTTAGCGCCTCCGAATCTGTTATCGGGACATTGTCTTTTGTTGGAGCCTAAAAAATAAGTACCGAATCGTGAACAAGTTTAAGATTATTGATATTATAAATCGTCGTGTATTATAATATTATGTTTTTCACAATATATAGATGAAAGAATACTACATTTATTCTATATCTTCACTAATGTCTCATGATTTTGAAGAGTCTATTTGCTCTATATACTTTAATTTTTTATTCGATGACGTCATCCCTTTAGAGTAACCAGCAGATTAATTTAATATTATGCTGCCTTCCATGATTTTTCTGTATCGTCTGAATATTTATTTAAACCTCCGTATTTATGTGGGATAAATAATAATTTTCGCAGTTCTAAATTAAACATTTAAATAAATTATCTTTACCAAGAAATACCACTAGTTCCAAGTGTCAAATTAAATATTTCAACCAAACTCCAAAGAGACATGAAACTAAATATAAATTAACACTTAAATTTGTAATTAAATTTAGTGTAGGTTTCAAGGAGCGATCAAACCCGAAGAGGTGGAGTAAAGATAAACAATTAATTAGAGAGGACTCAAGTAGCTCGGTAAATAAGTTGGAGCCAGTGTGCCCCGCACCTTATTCACTTGACGAAACAGCTAAGTGTATCTCGTTCTTTATTCCGTCTGTTGTTGAATCTTTATGTTTATGACCGTGACCCTTAGGTCACGGTACAGAGTTACAATAATATGTAATGACTGGCTTTGATGTTAGGTGAAAAGATTTTTCTTTGTTTTAACTAATTTTTTCCTGTGCTGTGAAATACCCGTTTACAAGGCGCGTCTTCTAATTTATTTCAATTCAATAAACCATAAATTCAAAGTATATTTTACCTATTATCATATTTTACCCATATTGATTTTCTGTATTCCCTTTACTCATTGTTATTATTCATAACTTAATTTAATAATATAAAAAAATTGTAAAAGGTCGCTCTTTTTACCTTTTATTACTAACATAATATTTTCTGTATAATTTCAAAGGAATAATACATAATTTGATATCAAAAAATGTCTACGCAAAACTGAAAATTTGTCTCCCATTTGGAGGAAATTCATAGAAACGACAACGATAGAGTTTACATTAAAAGCAATCTATTGAACTCAATACTTACCATATCAATTTAAAATCATAATTTGCCAATCTAGATTTTCCAAAATATTTATTCATCTCATCTGAGTTCATAGCCCGAACGTAAAGCCTACTCGAATGTCAAAGAACACCGTCTTACAATTAATTAAATTGCCTCAATACGAATGAAAGTAGCATTGAATTCTTTGACTTCCCAAATGCCATTCAGGCTCAAATTTCGGAGGAGCACAAAAAAATAGGTCGTCATGTTTATAGCTCATTCAAATAATTTAATTCATGACAATTTGGGTATAGCGCGGGCGTCTCCATTGCAATTCGTTTTTTGGCTCAAAAACGGGTAAATGGAGTTGATACAGTGCTTGGCAGGCTCACGGATATACGAGAAAAAGAATACTGCTGTGGTGCAGGCCAGCCGACAAACATTGAGGGACAAGGGACGGGATCACGCGGAGAGAGTATAGTGAAGTAAATATTGTGTTTTGTACAGTATTCAAACTCAAACTCATGCTCAAAAATAACTTTGAATAAATTAAGTGTATGATTTGATATATAGAGTACAAAAACGTACGTACGTATCCACGTAATCCAGAAATACGACAAAGGCTGCGTGTGAAAATCAGAAAAACTGAAAAATAAATAGTGTTAATGTATTTCAATTATTGCTGCAATAATAAAACTGTAGTTATAAAAATATTGCAGAAGGTGACTTATTTCTGTATCTGTTTTATGAATAATGAGAAGATTAAAAAAGTTAAATATATAAAAATACTGTAAATACTTGTTTCAATCAATAAATATGAATCTGTTCTATTTTTACTTGTAGTACTCTAGCAAATACTGCCGCTCCATAGTGAAAATCGCTTCATCTCCCAACTTAACCGCGCATAAAATAGCAGTTCTAAACTGCAGCGTTTGGCACAACCGCTGTACGTAAAAAGTATCGCTGTATATGGAATACATTTTATTTACTGGATATATAACGATCCGAGATAGAACACAATCCGTTCTCTGTCCCTTTGAGCAGATTAGCCGGGCTTCTCGGTCGATTTTGTGAATGCAGACAGGCTGCGCTCGTTATACGAAACCTCTAAATACGTTGGTTTTAAATCTATGTAAAACTTGACTGGATCAAGGCACGAGCAAAACTGCGAAGTCGAAATGTTTTCCGATACGTTCGCGGTAGGTATAGCATATTTTAATAACGTTGTAGTGTCACGTATCATTGTTTATTTTATTTGTAGTGATTCAAATACGCCTAGCCTATTACATTACATTAGATTTTCTTGTATTAACGAAATATTTTAACGCGTTTTGAGAGAAACTCTCATCTTAGTTTATTTTTTCAAAGTTTGATTAATATATTAACCCTAGAACCGTACCCTGGGGTACAAATGAAAAAAAAATCAGAATATCTTCTATATCTTTTTTTCTAAACAACGGTTTCTTTTGCGCGTTCGTGTATTTGTCGGGGGTGAGGAGACACGTAGATACCGTATTCGATCAGTGGTCAAGCTATTGAAAACACGTCGTACGAACCTGTCGGGGTACTCCAGTACCCCTGGGTACTACGAACGTAAGTATTTCAAGGTTCATTTATTTTATTTTTTCGCCTTTTGGTCCTTTTATTTTATATTTTTTATTGATAAATTTGATATACAATTATAAGTTTACTTTACATTCATGTTATATACATACTGTTATTGTTAAATAGTGTAGGAATTTGTATTTTCAACAAATTTATGATTTGCTGCATGATTTGAATACCTGAGTTATTCATTTTCTTTTTTTGATGGCAAATGATGGATGAATTTTGATTTTTTGTGGGAGGTGGAATAACAAGAAGAGCTGGTACTTCGGGAGGCATCAAAATATGAACCTGACGAAAAAATTTTAATTTTTTATTATAAAAAACTTCACCTAGAAGAACGATTTCAGTACATAACTTTGCCAATATCTCTACAAATAAGTAATGAAGATATTTTAGGACAACAATTACCAATAACTGCAGGGACCACTGCTGTTTCAAAATCTGAGATGTAACTGTGAATATCCACGTTAAAATTCCGTCAGTCCCGCACACAGTGCAGGAAGTGAAAACTTTTAATAACTTTTGATCACCAACGTAAAGTGTGTGTAAATTGTAGAAAAAATATAAAAATGCCATGATAAATTAAATTATTAGGAGCTAAATGAATGTTAAGATGACCTTAATAAGTCAACATTTAATAAAAGTTAATAATCTTTTTGTAATCTTGTTTTTTTCATAGGGGTACACTTGTACCCCTGGGTACCGTTAATGCAATTTTAATATGGGTACGGTTCTAGGGTTAAGGTCATCCATCCAAAAGTGAATGTGGTATAGGCTAAGCATACATAAGTGGAAAAAAGAGGTGCAAACCTCATTGTTTCCACAAATATCGACGCTGTTAAATTATGTGAAAAGAATAATTTATAGGCGTTACTTTTCTTACCAAGAAAAATAATTTCTTCAGCCGCAAGGAGATTCTTAAAATAACTAATTCAAAAGAGCTTGAAAATCCACGAGAATAAAAATAATACGAAATTCTCACGTGACTTACAGCCAAAGTAACACGTATAACATAGAAAACTTCTGAATTTCATAGAGTACGAGTAATGAAAACGTTTTTAAATAACCACACAAGTATCGCTATAATTATCTTAATTTTTCACGCGATTCGCAACTTTATAATCATAGATATAAGACTGAAATTAGTATCCGTTTATGGTTAGATGGAAAAACTTCTTTCCATTAGCTGTAAGAGTCTTGACCTCCGGTCTAGGGTTTAATTTTCCTGACACGACTAAAGTTCTAAATTATCATACAAACGTTTTTAATTTCACATTAAACTGTTAAAGTTAATTAAGCTACTTAGGAATTCTTGGCTTTTAGGAAGTCATTTCGGTTGTTAAAATGGTTTTTAAGTTAGTGTAATGTTGTTTTTGGTCTTTTTTTCCCATTGTAGCATTTTTTAATTGGGTTACTTTGTAGAGTATTTCTTTATTTTTCAGAAAGTTGCAATTTTTACTTGTCATTAATAAGTATGGCATTGTGAGCTTTTAATAAATTTTGAAGCGGTCTCATTTTAAAGGTAAAAATAGGTATGTACTTGCTATTTGTACCGATAAACTTTATATCCACAGTTTTGAATATAGCCTTAGTTTTATGACAATATCGGTTACATACTCGTGCGTTCAGTTTATTTATTCATAATTTTCATCGAGTAAACATATGAGCCAAGCTCGATCTCTAACGAAACCTTCTATACATACACTGTACAAGTATTCTCATTGTTAAACGAATACTTGTTTATCTTATGTCTCTGACAAGTGAAATATCAAGCCAGTATTGGCACAGACATTCGTTTCAGCGACACCTCTGCAATACCCTCTCAGTTCATTTGCGAAGCTAATCGACGAGAAACAGAGATATCTCAGTACACTACTTTCTTAGCACTGCTTTTTATATTGAGCAATATTTTGGTATTCATATTTTGTTCTAATATGTTCTAGAATTTGGAATATTTATACTGAATACGTTTCTGTAGCAGTTGGAACTTGAGTAGGTATTGCCACTTCTGCGTAGTTAACATGGAAATAGTATCTATTACTTGAATCTGAACTAATCAAAACTAATTACAACGTCAGATTTATCAAAGTAGTAGATTTAATGAACGAAAATAACTTATAAATAATCCTAGAAAATTTGGTCGACTGTACTAAGTTTTTTTTTTTTTTTTATGTCAGAGCAAGCAAAGGAGCAGGTGGGCCACCTGATGTTAAGTGGTCACCACCGCCCATAAACACTTGTAACACTAGAAGTGTTACAGGTACTCTGCCGGCCTTTGATGGACAAATAAGCTCCGAGAATCTTATCCTACATCTTTAATATACAATCTGCTTAACTTCTAATACTATGGAAATCCTCATGACATGCCGCATCGTAAAAGTAATCCAAGTAAACTACTAAGAATTATTCGCAAAAGGAAAATGCAAGAAATGCTTTCAATTTGAAGTTAGTAGCCAAATGTACGACTAGTGAGCGCGGAACCCATTAAGATACGTTTAACGGCAGGAATAATTAATGAACCCTAATGTAAACGTTGTCAAAATTCATTGAATAAGTTTCTTGGAGAGAAATTTTACTTCTTCTTTTGATTGTAGAGTAAAAACATGACTTTAACGCGGGGTTTTCGATAACCGGGTTGTGGGTGATGTTATTGAATTCTGTGTTATCTCTGAGTAAAAAACAGATAAATTTAAATTTATACCTATAAGGCACTCTAGTACCATGATAATCATAGATGTAATATTATTTAGTTGAGTATTTTTGATATGAATAACAACTGATTTAGAGTCGTAATAATATTATAGAATAAGATGATACTATAATTCTATTTATATATTAATTTCAATATAGAAATAGGAAAATTCTTCATTATTTTCGTAACTGATTAAGAATACACATTGAATACAAATATTTTTCAAAAACAAATATTATTATTCCAAACAAGAATTCTTCGTCAAGTATTGAATTAATGTCAGAACAATATTTGTTATTTCCTCAAAAATTCTCCAGTGAATTGCCGGGAATTTGACAAAACGTTTTTTGATAAAACTATCTCAAACAAATTATCACATAAATAACACCAATACATGATTTATGAATTAATTCGTTATATTATAATTTCAGTATTATGCCCAAAATGCTACAGAAATAGAAATATAGGTAATAAAGTTTACTTTTGAACATAAGTCAACAGCAACAACGAGTCTGCGATAAATGTAGCTAAAATAAATTTATAGTAGACCATAGGGTCACTTTTAGCACAAGCACAGTATACTTAATAGTTACAGTTTTACATACTTTTCTAAGCACGAGGATATTTCAATACTTACTTCGCCACGATACAGACAATTAATTAGCTTCTAAGGCTCATAATTATGCAGTAAATTAAATTAAAACTCTACCAAAATTAAGTAAATTATGTTAAATGCACTACAGTCAGCCTGATCGTTATATACCTGATAAGAACATAAAAAAGATCCTAAAAGCCGAGACGAAATTCAGTTTCTTTTGGGAGGCATTAAGAACGCGAATAAAGTCAAATCACCAATCAACTTGTAGTTGATACGTGTAATATTCAAGACCAAATATAAAAAATAAAATATATGTAAAACTTGATGATATTTTGGATTATATTGTCAGATCAAAAACATAAAATATTGAAATTGACTCGATAGAAAAAATTCACGAAGTTACCTCTAAATTTCACACTTTTACGTTTTTTACTTGACATGGTAATGCCTATTATGTTATTTTTTTCATAAACAATTATATTGAAACATTTGTGAGAACTTTGTAGGACCACTTTTTTGTAATTACTTTTAGTTTTGGTTTAATCACGATAAAACACTTTTGGCGCTTACTATATTTTTAATTACGCAAGAAATCATCTTGCATCGCACGTTCTAGGAGCTTCAAACATAATTCTATTTCATACATCAGACGCTATCGCTCCGTTGAGACGAGTAGACCATGCTCAAATTGCTGTGCCGCGCGCCGATTTTTAGGGTTCCGTAGCCAAAATGGCAAAAACGGAACCCTTATAG
>CAJQZM010034858.1:0-31272 GCA_907164665.1 Colias nastes
CGTGTAGTCGTTCAGTTATTGGAATGCAGCCTCCGCAAGGCCGTAGCAGCGCAATGACACACATACAGATAATCACGATTTTCGTGTTACCACATTATACATACCATTTATGTCAAGTTGAGGGTTATTTATAATTTTTTCATTTTCCAATATGGACAGCACATCACGTTTAGCTTTCACGTAAAAAAAAATAATAATCATCATGTCCAATATTTATCATATAATATCCATTATAGATTGAATGTATCACATTTTTTGGGAAATATGGACAGGAGGAACGCTAAACGTGGCTGAACTAACGGGGATGGAAAATTGTTGAAATACTAGGAAGTAAACTAATAAATTGAAATTGGAATGAATTCATTGAAGTTCATAGGTGAATATTTTTGGTTGATAAATAAGTATTGAGTGATATTCAACGAACTGCACATTGCCGGAATTTCGCTGGAATACACCACAAGTGCAACGAAAAGTGGGACAAAATTGCACGGCATAAGTGAAAAGATAATGACTGTTTTAATATGAAATTGATCAACTATTGGGTAGATCAAAATAAATTTTCAAAGACGTGAAATGTAATGGAAGTATTCCCGTTGTATAAGGGTCTTGGAATTTTTCGCAGTAAACCAAATAATTATCTCCAAGTTATGTTCTTTCAAGAACTCTTAGCTTATATTCAGTTTATATGGTATGGATAGTATAGTGTTCAATTTACTTATTTACACTCACCAATATAAATCAATATCTTATTGTGAAACAGTAAAAGGTGGCGTACCTCACACTGATATAATTTCTTTAAAATAACTTCGAGAAATCCTGATCCTGAAAACCATCATTAAATATAGGTTGGTAGCTATTTCATTTTGTTATTATTATACATATATATTACTAGCGGTAAGCCCCGGCTTCGCCCGTGGTACCTACATGTTTAAACTATCCTATCTCTCAAGTTGGATCGAACTGCACATGGTGTGCGAATTTTATTATAATCGGTTAAGTGGTTTAGGAGTCCATTGAGGACAAACATTGTGACACGAGATTTATATATATATTAAGATTAAACAGAATCTCGCCAATGCCTGTATCTTGCGGGCGTGCAATAGGCCACACGATGGAGTGGTCTGGCGCAATACCGCGGCAATACGTCAGAGTGCCTTTCCGGGTCCAAGATCCGACACAGATTGCTATTGAAGCTTTTATTAGCGTTCCGTTTCAAGGATCTATTCCATTTTCAATTCGCAATTTCTTAAGTACTTTATGCATACTGCCATAATCTAAGGTACCATACTTTATTAGTTGAAAATATAGTAGCTAACTGGTACATACATTGTTAAATGTTATCTATCTTTTGTTTATTGCAATTTTTACGTTACAAATAAATTCTACATTTAATATTTAGTAACGTTAGACACTTAAAACCGAAAGAGCAGAAAAATTCGATCGCTGAGGTAGATTCACGGATGGCTGAGTTTGGTTTGGCAAAAAGATGCGGGATTCGACTCCCACCTTGTGATCGATTTAAAATGTTACACATTGTTAAACATTGCCCAGTATGTACATACTAGAATAGTCTACTTGTCTATCCTGCGCTTTCGCGTGTGCGTGCGTTTGTCGTGTGCTTGCGTTTGTGCGTGTGTTTGCGTTTGTGCCTGTGTGTGTGCCCGTACGTGTGCCTGTGCGTATGCTGTGTGTCTGTGTACTTTACTGCACTCACCTGGTCGGGCGAGTCGGTCTCGAACGCGTGGCAGTACTGGTGCGCGGGCTCGGAGCGCGGCTCGCGCGCCACGAACGCGAACAGCGCGCGCGCCGCCTCACACGTCGCGTACGAGATGCGCCGCAGCGCGTGCGACATGCGCACGCTCTACGCATACAACGATTGCCTTACTGGTATATTGTCGTGTGTGAAACATAGTACATTAATGTTGCGTCAACTTGTGCGTGAAATTGCAGTGTAGAAATTCAAAACAATAATAAGAGCTGTAGTTTCATTTAATTCATTAAGAATCAAGAATTTGACTAGTGAAACAAACTTGAATTATGTACATCTGCTACAAACAAACTCTACAATATTCTATAAAGAGAATGATAATAAATTATAGAACTGCCACTGACCTGGTCTTCGGGGTCGCATACCTTGACCCCGGAAAGCGCGACCACCACTAGAACCGGCACTGCGTGTCCACTCTCCTGCTGACAATACAGAAATACTATTAAATTTTCAGTTTACATTATTACATTTAAACTTACAGAATGTGCGAAAAAAATGTTAACGAGAGCATAATTGAACAGTAGGTGTTTGATTGTATAATAATTAATCGACTTGAGTTAGGTTCAATAAAAATTCAATTTCATACAGCGAGTAGCAGTCTGCATACTTTGGCCCCAAATGGTACTTATCTATACTTATATAAATTCCAAACTCATTCGTGATACTTCCAAGCCTCTATTATTAAAATTTGTTAGTATAAGTGCTTATGCTGAGCATCGCAAACTGCCGACTGCACTGTCTCGAGAGCGAATATTGTGCACCGACCTGCCCACAGCCCCGCTACCGTGTGTTTAACGGCTTACATTCATAATAACAGCTTATAACTTTATAAACATACCTTACAGTTTGAACATTAAAGATCATTAAAGAAAATGATGCAAATAAAATAAAAATAATTAAATAATTGTCAAATGTCCCTTCAGGAGAAACATTAAAATTAAAATATTAATTCTTCTGAAACTATGAAAGAAACATTTTATCTAATCCTTCTTAACGTATAAACCGCTTCATTTTACTGCTAACCACTTTTTTATATTATTTTTAATCGAGTATTCAAACTAAGCCTGTCTCCCGATCACTGTCTTGAAGCATTTCATCAACTAACGGAATTTAATCTCACTGAGAATATTTTATTAAAAATGTGACACCGCTGGCGCACAGCATTGAGGTCGCAATATCTGAACGAACGGGCAACTAACTCACATTTATATGCAAACCGACTCCGACCTCGTCGCACTGTAATGAACAACAATTGAATTATGCTGAAGATCTGAAATACTTTCCATGTGAATATAGACTGAAAGCAGCAATATAGTGCTGATGACAAATCAGAAAAGGCTTCCAAATACAAATCACAAACATACTCAGGGCTGTACGTTATGTGGATAAATACACATCTTGAATTATGACCGATCGAATCTAACGTAACTTTTTTAACATTCTTACTAAACAATGTTTGAGTTTAGAATTTGATACAGATAACTGCAGACAATAAATAAAAAGTTATTTCCTTATTAAATCTATAAGGTAACACGAAAATATAATGTGGCTATAAATACAGAAGAATACTGACTCAAAAATATAACATCACTGCAATATAACATGCTAGTATCGGCTCCTAAGGCGTGCTCTTTGTCATTAGAGCTTTTATAATGCCCCGGGCTCTACAAAGTATAAACACAAGGTACATTAAAATTCTGGCATAACAACGAAGTGTGAGACCTAAATACTGCGAGTTTTGAGAGCAGAAAGGAACAAAGAAGCTCGCAAAATGTTACGAAAACAAACACTAACGAAGCATCTCTTGACATTCGCGCCTGCTGACGAATGTATGACGATTCCCTGCACAGTGTCATGAATTCCTTCTTACGGTGCTATTACAATCTGCAAGGGAAGTTTGAGTTGAGTTTGAGTTTACAACTGCAGGTTCTACGGCCCGCAAATGCTTTCGTTTTTCTATTTCTGAAAATAACGATTTTCTAAACAACTCGTGCACGTGCAAAATATCGGGGAAATATGTACTAGAAATTTTCTGCATAACAAATAATGGGAATAGATTGTAAAATTTTAGGCAAAACGATGGGCACAGTGATTGTAGCTTTCAATAGATATTCCTATGGTTGTTAAATTAAATTCTCTGAAAACCATTCAACGAAACGCATTTTAAATGTACAAATCTCCAATACTTTTATGTTTAAGGAGGTTGTTACGGAACACAACTAATTTAGCACAATAAATTGTACATTCACTTACTGTCGGGCTAACGGGAAGCCTCCATGAAACGTATCTTTAATTAAAACCGCAAAATTCGCTACATTTCATCTTAACGAGCGTCTGCCTCGCCCGTCAACCTTCAGCCATTCAGATTCCAGCTGAGATGACGTCCATTACACCAATGACCACCTTAGACTTCTATTCAATTAAGCCTTTAAATGTTTCAGTATCGGGCCATTATATCACTACTAATATTTGAAATGGGAAGGCATTTGAGCTAATTGTGTTCGTTTGCTACTCAGTACTCAGTCACGCAACGCTATTGAATGTTTCGAAATTCGATAGGGAATGAAGAGAAAGCTAAACAAGAACAGATCTATTTAATTAAATGCAAATCTGACCTATTAAGAACTATGTTATATTAAAAATCAATGATTAAGCACGCGTTTGATAAAATTCCCTTAATTTTAATAGAAAGTTAATAATAATGACATCCACTTGTATAAAGCTTAAAAGCTTGTTCTCCTAAATGTGTATGAACATAAAACGGGATCATATTACAGAGTAGGTATAGTTTTTAATTACATGAAATAACTTGACCTTATTCTCTCTAATTTCCATTAAATTGCTTCTATAAATAAGATTAGGGACAGAAAGGTATTTAAGTTTTATTACATCTGTCTCTCATTTTGGCCTCTAGGTATCCTTTGGGTACTCTAGTGCTAAAATTCATTTAATTAATTCACTTTATTTGCAAAGATAAATACCGATAATAAACAGGATTCATTTGATGATTAGTCTAGCAATTTATTACTGACATCTAGTTATTGTAAACAAAAAAATATATTTCAATTAAATTATTGTACGCAGAAAACTGAAACATTTACGAGTATATTATTAGTTTAACAACCCGTATAGGTTTACGTTTGCGACAGGAGCAAATAAATTGAATTACATACAATTCTAAGGATTTATTGAATTGGGTTCACGGCTATTACGCAGAAAGCGACAAAAACATTTTTGTCACTTAAGAATTCATGTAATATCCGAAGTATCAAAATATTTAAGTTGATAAGGCCATTTCTACCAAATTTTGCAAAGTTTCCTTAATAAGTCCCTCCTCAAATATTAAGCCAGGTGTCACAAAAGTAATCTACTCTCTGGGAACTCGTCCGGCAACACATTACCGCTCTCTCGGTGGTGAGGTTAGTGTGTAGCTCTCATACCACGAGGTACGTAGGATTTTTAGTTCATAAAAAATATAATTATCTGCATATAAATTTATTTTTCATAATAAATAACAGTCAATCACACAGTTTTCAAAAGACCATTTTAATATTTGCGAATCCCAATAAAAAAAACAAGCAACACATAGTACACTAGATTTGTACAGATCAGTACAATTAATGTATGTATACCTATCTACAAGTCGATATCGGCGTATATCGACCAAATACCAAATACTATGAATTTAAAAATGTTATATGAAATTTACAAATCGTTACAAATGTAACGTTCTTGGTAAAATTCGTCGTGAATAGTTTCAGTCGATAATATTTGTAAGCACGGAACTTATTGCAGTGCGGTGGCGTGGTAAGGCGGCGCTACAAAGTGATATGGAGTGCCCTCGAACGCGAAGCGAACGCGGAACAGCGAAGCTTCTCCGCTTTGTACATCGAAAACCATTTTTTAAGTGCTCTATAATTTTGTGGAACACGGTGTAGACGGTAGCGAGCTTGATTTTCAGATAGCAATATAGAAATATGGAAACTCATCACAAAAATTTAAAGTATTGTGAGTTTTTATTAATAAAGTGTGCATGAATACGTGATGTGTAACCTAGACTTAGATTAAACCTTAGAAACAGGCTACATTTTATGGCGAAAAAAAAACGTGTATAGGAATAGGGAATCATCCGCACGCGCACATCACAAATTGATCTTTGTGTGTTTTAAAATTTTTGAAAGTTGAAAATGATTCCGCTTACCTGGTACTTAAGACTATTTATACATGTATTTTTGTAAGAATCAATAATGATGCAACAAACTTAATTTATTCGTCTAAATAAAAGCTCGTAACTTGGACCGTGCGACAAGACGTACGTCCATTAGTAGAGCTGGAGTTCTGCAAGCGCGTGCCTACTTCTTATCCCATTTAACTATTATTTTAACATTTCTATGTCAGGAGGCGACGCGACGGCCGACGATAATTCCACATACATTACGCAAATATGTCGAGTGAGATATAATTTTACAGAGTTAACGACCATCTTTATGCAAGGGTTTATTACAAGTAGTTTAGCATTCGAGATAGTAAATATTAACTTTAGTAACATATCGGTTATAAGTCATAACTTAATTATTAATATAGGCTATGGGCTGAAATTAAATTTATTATTATGGCCTAAGCTATTATATATGCGACCTTTTGTATCACTACATACTACATAGTACAAAACAAAGTCGCTTTCTCTGTCCCTATGTCCCTTTGTATGCTTAAATCTTTAAAACTACGCAACGGATTTTGATGCGGTTTTTTTTAATAGATAGAGTGATTCAAGAGGAAGGTTTTAGTTTTAGTTTTATATAATTTATTAGGTTTTAGACAAAGCGGGCGAAGCCGCGGGCGGTAAGCTAGTAAGAAATAAAATAAAATTCATCGCAAATAAACAGAAAATATGATATCAGCGCGACTATTTAACTCGTAAATAAAATAAGTACCATTGAACGAGACTCGATTACATCTCGATTGCGATGCACATATTTGGTATCGCACTCGATAATCGTTTATATTTTATTATGAGTATTCGCAATCATCTCGAGTGCTCTTCATTAGTCTGATTAAACGTGCGTAATCAGCGAATTATATGTTGGATTGTTTATTTCAGCGTATTTTATCATGTAGGATCGTGAATTTTTATTAACGTTATTAAATTATCCCTGGATCGGATTTGTATTAGTAAATACGTAATAAATATTGTGAAGCTCAAAAATAAATAGAACCCTAGCACCAAATCTCTATATTTTTTATTATACCATAAAGTAATGAATCCTATATTCGTCAAATGGTAAATAATAGCAGTTGCAATGTGTTAAAAATTCCTGCAAATGAATAGCTAGGTATTAAATTAAATGATGGACATTGCCTTAAAAAAATAAATAAGTATTATGTATGATGTTATCAATACGCTTATAAATCTACTTTTAACAAACATATTCGTTCCAAGAGTGCCAGTAGGTGCTCTATACATAAATGGTTGCCTTTTAAAAGCGCTTACGTCGATGAATAGAAATCATTGCAAATCCTTGAGATACCGTTTACGAGGGTGGCGTGTTTGTCTGGTCGTCTGTAACTCGAGAACGCTGACTCGAATGTCAAATCGATACTAATATTTCGTGGGGTAGGTCTATTAATGTTCGGATTACTTTACATGGAATACTTATGAAGGTTTAAATTCCTTTATAATTTATACAAGTTTTAGTGCTTCTTTGGCTTGTTTGGAAAGAAAAACAATGCTTAGTGTCATTTGAGACGCATAACGCAGAGCATTTATCATTGTCAAACTATTATCAACATTGTCCTCATTAAAATAATATTCTGATTAGGCCAATCTAACAGTTAAACTTGAGGTACCAACAGAGTGGTTAAATAAAGTCATTCTCAAACTTAGCATAAGTTCATTTGGAACCAAAGATATAATTTGAAAGTCATGTAACATCTTTAAATAAATCACAAAGTTTTGCAGCTACGAGCTAACTTCCAGCTCGTAAATTAGAAAAAGTAATTGCTCCGGTTTGGTGACGTCTACCCTTCAGGCTTAATTATACTCATGGTGTGTGCACATTACGCCGTATAACAGCATACAACTAATATCTGTATAATAATATCTGCTTAATCCCAAAAACCGTATGGCTTACTGCTTTTTTATTAGATTAAAATTAAAATATTTTATTTTAAGATAAGTAAACAACGGGTTTTACCTCATCGGCAACTCTATGCATTACCTACATGTTCATTTAAAACTTACGAATATTTTTTATAAGAATAAGTACTTTTGATTCATGTTTATATGTATTCATAATAGTATTAAATAAATCTGTATCTGGAAGCAGAGCTTGCATATTCAGAAATTTCTCCGTCCGTACTAACGGGACGTTCCTGCCACATATTGTAAGCAGTACGTCTTGCGGTACAACACGGAAATCACGATATCGACGTCATCAAATTCCTGAAGGAGTTGCTACAAATAAACTTTTGAGAAATTTTAAACGAAATTCGTTCAAGTCCAAGTGGGTTATCTTCACCACTGTTCAACAGATTTGATATTGAAGAAGACTTTTATTTCATACACAAATATAGAGAAAAAAAAATATAAAAAGGTTTTTTGCAAGGTTTAATGAAATCTTGAAAAATTGATGTGTCTTTTACTTTAGAGTTTTCGATTTTCGCTTTACAAAGAATGAATATAAAAAAAGTATAGATTTTATATTTAGAATTTATAAATTACCGTTCCAATGTAGAGACGGCCTTATGTCCCGAAACGTGAATGGGAAAACTTAGCTAATACGAATACGTAATGCGAGCTAAATATTATTCATACGAAAGTTTGGGCATTGATTGCGCTTAGATATTGGCCAATTAAAAATTTTAAGGTTATGGTTTCTTCTGGAACTTTACCAATAATATTATTGAATATGAAACTTTCTCAGTCGATGACAATCTCATCAAAATTGGTTCAGTAGTTTAGATGAAATAGATTGCAATATGTTATGTGAAATTGGGTTTTTAAGTTATTGTTTAATTTTAAGCATTTTGTAATCGTTTTTATATAAATAATGAAAACCTCATTTTTTAACTGTTAACTTTTTAATAAACCTAAATTTTGGCAAGTAAGTATGTAGAGTAAAGACAGGCAAAACTGGGCGAATAGCTTGGCTTATGCATTAATGAATGAGCATGTACCTCGTAGAACTTTATGTGCAAAAAAACTAATGAATAATTAATAAGGGATCTTCGTGGTCTTTCTTAAAGCATACGCCAATTACAGATTCTACTCTATTACAACTATAACGAAATGCTCACCTCTCCAAACTAGCGTATAAAACTTTTATAACAGTTTGAAACTTTAATTGCGCGGAAAAATTGCACACGTGCGTTTGAAGCCACGTGCGCCGCGAGACTGAAGGAAATACTCGTATACCGGCTTTCATGAAAATGGGTCTTCGTGAAACTATGAAGTGGTTAAAGAGAGTGCTTCATAGTTACTTATGAAGACGACGATATTGTTTTTAAAGTACAAATACCTATTTAACTGAATTATTAAAAAATCTTCATGTACTTTCAATCTTTACCCAATTTATTAATGTAAGTCTTTAGAGGTTCTTTTTCAAGAAAAATATAAAATAGGAATACATAATAATAAATTTAAAAAATATCTGATTTTATTGACAACGACGGATGCTCATGCTCCAGAGGTACAATCATGACTGAAATTATTATTAAAAGCTACATTTCTGAGGACGTTTCTGCAATTATATTTTTGATTGTTTTCGTCTGAATTTAAAAAATATTTTTCTAAAATATAATAATGTTAAGAAACATACAACAATTATTGCTCAGTGCGTATGTACTTAAGTACATACGCACTTAGCAATTGTTGTATGTTTTAGCAAACGCCCATAAGTCTCATGAAGTTGTATATTCGAGTTTTATGTTACAGAAGTAAGTATCAAACATAGGTATATTTATTTCCTTCTCGAGGAATTAAAGTACAAGTTAATTTAAACATTTACCGTAAAATTTCTCCAATTTGTTGAGTTTCATGACTTTAAATACCATAATTATTATAATTTGAGGTTTCACTTATTAAGAATTTTAACCAAATTAAACAATTTATATTTTATAGTACTTAATAAGAGAAAATATATTTACGTGAAAACAATAATTTTCAGATAAAATATAGATGAAGTAAATAGTATTTAAATACTTAATTGTAAGTAGAATGTTGTGTACGAACTGGTCGATGGACTTTGGGTGGCGAAAAGAAGACGAAATAAACTTGCGCGTATAGTTTAATAATCAAAATTACAAGAGTGCGTTTGGTACAATTAATTTTTGCGAAGGAGTTCACTGCTCGACGGCTGCGTGGCAAATCGAAGTGGTAGCGGACAGTGGTAAGGTCATCCGCGGCCAATCGCACGGCGCGGCGACGTGACGCCGCGATGACGCAGTAGCAACGCTCCGTTCCGCACGATTTTGTTGCGGCAACATGCTCCCGGCCTTGGAACGTGCTGGTTCCAACGAACTGTCGACCACGAAGCGAAGAATCAGCTATCTGGTGAAGGAAGCGGACAAATTTTAGTGAACGCCCGACGCACGATGCCGTCTGCAGTACGAATGTCGGCCACTCGTGCTACTCCATCCTTCCCCGGATATGTCGCGTGGATGCGCCCCAAGCTCCACTTCAACGGCGGCAATCGGTCGTCCTTAATGAGAACGAGCGTGTTCTCCTTGAGATCCCCCTTGTGCTGGTGCCATCTGGTTCGCGTCTGCATCTCGGAGACATACTCTTTGGACCAACGATTCCAAAAGTGCTGGCGTATTTGTTCCACCCTCTGGAACCTCGGGAGACGGAGCTCAGGCACGTCGTCTAGATGCTCAGCCGTTACAGGTGCAGTCAGCGGACGACCAACCAGGAAATGTGCAGGGCTAAGTGGAAGGAAATCATTGGGATCTGTGGAAAGATGGGTCAAAGGACGGGAGTTCAGGACAGCTTCAACCTGGGTCAATACTGTGCTAAACTCCTCGAACGTTAGATGTGCGTTACCTACTACACGTTTGAGATGGTGCTTGCAGCTTTTTACTCCAGCTTCCCACAATCCCCCGAAATGACTAGCGTAAAAAGGTATCATTTTAAAATTAATATTTTGCGAAGTTGCATATGCTTTAATTTCATCAGAACAGGTAGCTAAAAATTTTTTGAACTCATTCATGAGACCGACAAAATTCTTCCCATTGTCAGAAAAGATAGTCACGGGTTTACCTCGCCGCGATATAAAACGTTTCAAAGCTAAGAGATATGATTCCGACGATAGATCGCCAACAAGTTCCAAGTGAACCGCGCGTGTAACAAAACATATAAATAAGCATATGTACGATTTTTGTAACTTAGCACCTCTGCCTTTACGATTTAACGTGAACACTGGGCCAGCGTAGTCGACACCACAACGTATAAACGGATAACCTGGGTCCAGACGCTCCTGCGGTAGATTCCCCATAATAGGCGCGACCGTAGTCGGTTGTAGTCGTGCGCAGCGCATGCACGAATGTACCACCTTCCTAGCGAGGTTTCTGCCGCCGACCGGCCACCACATCTCTCTGAGCGTAAACAGTAGAAGCTGTGGCCCGGCGTGGAGTAAACGTTCATGCTCGAACCGAAAAAGCAAAAGTGAAAAATGATGATTAGCTGCGATTAAAATAGGAAATTTTTTATCAAAACTAAAATTTGGCGAATTTTGAATACGCCCACCTACACGAATTAAATTATTATTTGCGTCAAAGAATACATTTAATTTAGAAATTTGATTGTAGCCTGATATATTCGTTATAATTTTATTATTTTTAAGCGCATAATAAATATCGGGAAACGATTCCTGTTGACTCAACTTTGCTAACGTTAATTCAGCACGATTTAATTCCTCAACTGATAATAGACCTGTCCACTTATTAGTTTTATTTCGCGCGTTATTAATAAAACGTAATACATAAGCAGCTGCGCGTTTAAGTCTATTATATTGTGAAAATCGAGAAAAATAATTAAATTATCGTTTAAATTATTACTTACGTGACAACAAATATTCGTAGATTTAATTTCCGGTAAATCTGAATTAATGCGGATCGTATATTTGTGAAACACACGATAAAATAATACGTTTTGTCACTACTTCACTCTTTTGTACAATTTGCGTGAAATAATAAATGTAATCATCGAGACTATTCCATCCGATACCTAAAGTTTTATTGTTACAAGTTTTATGTAAACATAGATCGTGTGTTTGCGATTCATTAACGCTAGGCGTAATTAAATTTAAATTATGACTAAAAATCCATTTTCGTAATTTAATACATGCTGAATCTAAAAGACTACTGGTTTCTTTACAAATATTTTCTAATTCGGATATAGAATTCGATGAAACTATGAGATCGTCAACGTAAAAACAATTATTAATAGTATCGGCTACATACGGAATATTCGAGTGTTTGGCTAATTCCTTTAAACATCTACAACTTAGATACGGTGCGGATGCCGTTCCGTACGTCACGGTGTTGAGTCGGTACACCCTCAGCGGCTCTGAGGGATCATCCCGCCACAAGATCAGCTGCAGGTCACGCTGATCTTCAGCAATATTCAATTGCCTGTAAAATTTTTCAATGTCAGCGCATGCAACATACCTATTCTCGCGAAAACGTAATAAAATAGAAATTAAGTCACCTTGAATAGCAGGTCCAATCATTTGTATGTCGTTTAATGATACGCCGGAACTAGACTTCATACTCGCATCAAAAACTACGCGTAATTTAGTTGTGGTGGCGTGCTCCCTAAACACACCATGATGCGGTAGGAAATAGTGCGGATTCCCATACGTATTGACGAGACTCATATGACCTAAATTAATATATTCCTGTATAAAATCAGAATACATCTTTTTATAATTAGTATTTTGCTGAAGACGTTTCTCTAACGCGTAAAAACGACGTTCAGCTTGTGCGCGTGTATTACCTAATAACTCAGGTGATTGTTTTAACGGAATTGAAACACAGAAACGACCATCGGAAAGTCGACGTGTTGTGCGAATGAAATGTTCCTCACAAGCAATATCTTCGCTAGATAATTGCTGTAATTTATTGCTAGGCGCGGATATTTCTTCTAATTCCCAAAAATTCCTAACTAACTTATCGAGTGAATCATCTTCCGTGGATAATGTCGAATAATTACAATTAATATGTGTTAAATTTTTGTTATTAGTATACGGAAAAGATTTAATTGCACCTGACACTATCCAACCTAATTTGGTGTTTTGAAGGAAAGGACCACTTTTAAGGCGCATTTTTCCTTCGGTTATTAATTCCCAAAATAAATCAGCACCGATCAGTAAATCAATAGGTTGACTTTCGTAAAAATTGGGATCAGCTAACAATAAATTGTGAGGAATATTAAATTGATTGAAATTAAATGTAGTTGTAGGCAATTTTGATGTGATTTGGGGCAAAATCAAACATTGAAAACGGGCAGTGAAGCTCCCGTCGCGCGATTTAATTTCAATGTTACAAGATTGCGAACATTGCGTAATAGAATTACCTACACCGTGAATATGTTGAGTGGACTGTAATATTCGTATATTTAATTTATTTGCTAACGATTGCGTAATAAAAGATCGCTCGCTTCCGCTATCTAAAACTGCGCGTGCGCAATAATACTCACCCGATTCATTACATACTTCAACTATCGCCGTAGACAATATGACCACATATGACAATCTGTTGCGAAGAATTGTCATCCTTTGTATACATAACGGTTTGTGCGTGATTAGTATATTGAAGTTGCATGTGTGCGTTATCTGATGTAACGGGATGCGTATTAGTAAGCGAGGGGTGCTCGTACGTAGTTAACGTCACTGTATTTTGTTTAATTGGTGATAATTTAATTGCATCACAAAGTAAACTATTGTGCTTTTGTTCACACTTTCGACACGGACCGAAAAGACAAGTACCAACCGAATGACCTGGACGCATACAATTAATGCATAAGTCTTTATCCTTTATGAAATTAAACCTATGTTGCGGGGATAAGTCGAGAAACTTCTGGCATGAATATAGCTGATGCTTTTCGTTACATAGCAAACACGACTTGTAATGGCTGCGCGACTTATTGGATTGCGATTTAGAATTAAATGAGTGTTTGTTATCCGAAACTATGTTGCAATGAATTTTGGATGATGAATTTTTATTTTGGTAAGTAGAAAATTTATTTGAATTATTTGAAATACTAGGTTTACTGTGATTTACGGAAAGTGTAGTTAATAAATCGGCTTTTTCTTTTATAAATTCCAATAAATCATGTAGCTTAATAATTTTGTCCTTATGTATTTTATAAAAAGTGTTCTTGAATTGTTCCCACTCGCGTTCAGTGGTGGGATCTAACTTTGATACCACGATATAAATAATTAATGTGTCCCAATATTCAGTGGGTTCCCCTAAAATTTTAAGAATACGTAAATTTTTCAAAACTGTATCGATTAAATTGTGCAATTGACAAGCCGATTCTCTGGAAACGTTTTGAAGGGAAAATATTGCTTTAATGTGACTTTGCACTATCAATCGCGTGTTATTAAAGCGGTTTAATAAAAGCTCCCAAGCAACCAGATAATTATTGGATGAAAATTCAACGTTTTCTATTACGATTTTAGCATCGCCTTTTAAACTCGCCTTTAAATAATGAAATTTTTGAATTGGTGGTATTGATTTCGAATCATGAATTAAAGACGAAAACGTGTCGCGAAATTCTACCCAGTGTTCATGTGAACCGTCAAAGCTAGGTACAGAAATAGTCGGTAATTTTACTGAATCGTTACTAAAATTGTTACAGGTCGTATGGTCTTGCGCTAAGGAACAGTCAATGGATTTATTAACAGATCTATCCTCGGAACTATCTGGGTTTACCATGCAGTCCAGCATCGCCAGGACAACATAATATTCCCTCTCAAACTCGACGCGTGATTCTATGAGTTTATCCGTTTCTGACTCCGGGACAAGATCTTCAATTTTACTTTGTACTTGGTTGAAATCGTTCATTAAACTTTGTGCACCTGGTATACGTAGTTTTAATTCTGCCCTCTGATGGGTGTCAAGGTCAACATTTTCAAACGAAGAAACGTATTTTTTAAAATTAGTTAATCTACATTTAATTAAACCCCTTTTTTTCCTCAATTCCTTAAGCTCCTTTTGTTCAGAAAGAGACATAATTACTGAAGTAAAAAGCTACAAGTACTTACGTGCCACGTGAAGCAGATTCTTCGATTGCGTAAAAGCACGTGAGGAGGCAAGCAACACCAAAAGCTCTGGAATATACAAAGCACAGTATCATTCAGATGAAGCTTTACAGGGTTGGATAAATTAGCTGGCCGTCTTACCAAACTGCACTGTAATTTTGCGACTTCTTCGCCGATTGCGTCTCCAAAATCCAGGATCCGGCTCGAAGGACCAGAAATGTTGTGTACGAACTGGTCGATGGACTTTGGGTGGCGAAAAGAAGACGAAATAAACTTGCGCGTATAGTTTAATAATCAAAATTACAAGAGTGCGTTTGGTACAATTAATTTTTGCGAAGGAGTTCACTGCTCGACGGCTGCGTGGCAAATCGAAGTGGTAGCGGACAGTGGTAAGGTCATCCGCGGCCAATCGCACGGCGCGGCGACGTGACGCCGCGATGACGCAGTAGCAACGCTCCGTTCCGCACGATTTTGTTGCGGCAACATAGAATATGATAAGCTTTAAATTAATTTTATTAATGCGTTAAGTCTTTAATAAATAAAACATTTGATGCTGAGAATGAATATTTTCATCCTTCATACGATAATACAGAGATAAGATATTAACTAACTCAGAGGTCTGTTCCGAGAAATTTTCCACAAAATTGAAGGTTCTTATCTCAATCTGTTCATCTCGGGCATTCATTTAAATTTTTTCATACAAACTTTGCTTATGAAAACGTTTTCATATTTTAGCGAGCGCGCTCTTTCCAAATACGTTATACGTGTAGTATTTACGTCGACATATTATTTTATTAATTTGTAAAGAAACGAGTAAACGTTGCATTGCAAAGGAATATTATATTAAAATGTTTTCTTACACGTATGTACATTGTACATATCTACGACTTCTACGAATGTATTCAGTTTTTATGATAAATAATGAATTTTCAAATAACTTTATCACAAAAATACATTTAACTTCTAAAAAGGCTTCGTATGTGTTCCTTGTTAACGAAAGTTTTGTATAGGCATTTCATATAAGCCATTTGCAATTGCGCAATCATGCAAAACAATAATCAAATTTTACAATAGTAAATTACTCTCGGTAAAGTACGTAGTACCGATTACGTTATTAAAACCAGAAGTTCTACCTTTCAGACGAACTTTTTCTTGGTTAATATTAAAACACGAAAGTAGATGTTAAAATTTCCCGAGGCCTATTCGAAACAAAGCCAGTCTAGGATAAAGCCTCAAACTTGAGACTTTTCTTATCTTTCCGCCCCTCATAAACCTTGGCACTTGGATGTTACAAGAAATTGTATGTTTTAGGGATCCGCGCACTTTCTTTCGGGAGATTATCAAAGAATTCAGTTATATTTTAACACAATTTTTACTCAAAACGCATAAATACTGTGTTAAAAAATAACTGAATGAACGAAATGCATAAATAATGTATTTAAATGGAAAATGTAGAGCTATCCAAAATAATTGATTATGTATTCGTAATTTTATCAATAGATATAGATACATATTACATAATATGGCCACTACTATAATATTTTCCATTATACCACATAACTGTTAGAAAAATGATAATTCAGTTTTTAGGCCGGTTTTGCCGCTTGCCCATTTGGCTCTACATCTACATTTTAACTGACAGATAAGGAAGCTGCTTAGGGAAGCTGTGAAACGGCCGCGGCCCAGTCAAAATTAACTTGTGCAGCTTGTCGCGACGTTATACACGAAAAGATGATGTAGAGAACTTATATTTTATATTTCATATTTCCATGTAATGTTTTGTACAAAACGACAAGTGAGATAAGAAAGGGTTTGATGTCTATCAGTCCATCGCGGAAACGATAATATGGAATAATTGAATGTCCGGATCATTTATTTGTAGTAACTTTATTGATAGAGAGTTATTATTATTAATTGGTATTAACAATCATAATGAGAATTCTTGCATAAATACATAACTATATAATTTTTTTCTCTTGTTTATAAAAGAATGACTGTTGAATTTTGTTGTCTATTTTTCTTCGGTTATTGCGAAATACTAAATGTAACAAACGTACAAAATTTCCCACACAATGTGCAAATGCATTAAAATCGGCTTAGTTTATATTAAATTTATATTTTCCTTGTAAATTTTTTTCAGAATATTTTATTCATAACAAGCTAGCATCGCAGTTAAATGTAAGGCACAAATTATAATGAACGAAATCAGTACGTACTCAAAACCGCATATAACTTTACGTAATTGATGCGCGAATTATTCATCATAAATAACAATTAACTCCATCCCATTCTCGCAATGATACATATTCATAAGTACGAAAAAGATGCAAGAATTTCAGAAATGGGCTCACGTTTAAACAAACGGCCCGGGGTCGAAGCGCAACGACTTGTTTTCTTTTGTCCAATACGTTAAACGGTAAATGGCACTGAGAAATATTAGTACCTATAATGCAGTTGCAGTACTGAAATATTGGAATGGAAAAGTACACATCATATCAGAAAAATAAACTTATGCGTATCTTAAATTTAGTTTTTAGCATCAAACTTTTTTACATAACAATACATAATAAAGTAGGAAGTCAGTCGAATCAGATTTGAAGATGCCTATTTGCTGACACAAAAGGAATTAATTTTGAAGCTGAAACGCATAAGTATCTTTCAACATCATGAAATAAGCCGCGACCGGAAATAAGTACGTATGAGTGTATCGTTTTCTTGTATTTTCATCGAATAAATAATCGGCTACCTGCACTCTTGATATTATGCTGTTCCGCTCATATGATTCGCA
Source organism: Colias nastes (assembly GCA_907164665.1). Classification (NCBI taxonomy): domain Eukaryota; kingdom Metazoa; phylum Arthropoda; class Insecta; order Lepidoptera; family Pieridae; genus Colias; species Colias nastes. The sequence goes on from CAJQZM010034858.1 coordinate 17,819, forward strand.
AAGCGGTTTAATTTTTCAAGCAAAAAATGAAAAAACCAATAACATTTTACTATTTTAATTTAATATCTACCTCAAGGATGGAACGAATCGCGGTATATAACAAGAAAAACCTCGAAAGTTGTTCGTGACGATGAAATCGAGCAAGTTATTCTGAAACTTAGATCGTGAACATAAAAATGCGATCAACGCCACGGGCGCATGATTTACTGACTGCCGGCGCTGCTGCTATCTTTTTACCGACTTTCAAGAAAGGCGCAGGGTTTATCATTTTATAGTACATTTAAAATTGGCGTGAAAACAAATAACCCGCCTTTTTAAAGCGTAAAGTAAAAAATATATATTTAACCAGATGAAAAAAAAATCTACATACCTATAAAATTCGGGCAATAATCCATCTACTTGTATATAAAACTAAATAAATTGTCACTACACTTATGTAAACGTTAAACGTACTAAGACAAGAAAGCCTTGGAACGACGATATTGTTTAACTCCAGTAACTGGGCTTCTCAATATTGTCATCAGCGATAGAGCCCCGTAATATCTAAGGTCGGTTGCCGCTCGTCTAAATTATAACTGGCTTCACCTGCGCCTCGTAAATTTTTAATGTACCGCATTTTTACAAGCCGCGCTAATCTCGTGTTTAGTAATTGGTTGACTTGTAAGCACTGTTGGCACGCATATGTTTAAAAAAAACAGGTAAGTTTTTCTAAATATATAGAATATATAATAACTTAAGTTCTTGTTATAGTATGAAGAATATTTGATTTCTGATCACGAGATCCCTTTTGGAATCTACTACATATACAAAGGTAATAAAAAATAAATACGAATATCGAAAAGAATTATTATTCAGGAATAAGATACCCATATTCTTCTTCTACACTATAATATATTCTAAACCGAACCTAATAGCTCTAAGTTATCACATTTATTTATTGAACTAGCATTTGAATCGTGGAAATACAATTATTTAAAATTTATTGAAATCAATAGATACCTACTAATAAATATTAAAATTATGGGTGATATTTATTTTATTGAAAGACCGTAATTCTCAGACTTATAAAAGGTCACGTAGGTTCGACACTAGCTAATTCTCAAACCTATATAAAGGGGAATGGACGAAATTCCATTTAGCTAAGCACGGCCTAGGGGCCTTACCGTAACAGTGGACCTTTGAGGAGTGATGATAACATTTATGTTACACTAAAGTATTACATTTTACACAATATATTTAACATTAACACATTATTGCGTACATTTGTATTGTTAGGAATAACAACTGAAACAATAACGGCTAAAGTCCAATTTTTTATCCAATGCAAGCGTCTAAGTGAAGTATTATAAATATTTAAGATTTTTATACAACGCTATAGAAACTATAATAAATATGACCATACAAGAAGACTTTATAAGATTTCGATATCCCTCTCCCGATTTCGATTCCTCCTTCGTATCCAATAAAGCACACATTTTCTAAATAGGGTTATTATAACAACAGTAATTAATTCATCAGTCATCCCAGTGAGGGGTGAGAGGACGCAATGTAAGCTCGTAAAAAACATAATCAAAGTTTCATTGCTCGGGACGTGTTTTATGAGTTTTATCCATACGTGCAATCAAAATTTAAATAGTTATGTGACACGGATAAGGTGTTTTTAGGAAGTAATTTTTCACAATTTGATACCAAAATTTTTAGTGACAAAGTTTGACTTCAGTAATGTAAAATTCTAGACCAACATTGTTAACAAACTAATTTGATGAAATGAAATTTATCCCGATGAAGATATTTTTTTATTATTGTTTAGTAATATTCGATCTGATTTAATTTGCTCTATAATATGTAGCGATGCGACGCGCAAGCCCACTTGACGACTCATTGAACCAAAGCAAACTCAGTCAGTATATAAAACTTAATAAAATACAAGCATAGCTGTGTCAGGAACTAGTATCAATCTAACATACTTTTCGTATTATCAAAGATTAATGACAAAGCCAACATCACATCAACTTTTAATATCCTCCATTTTATGGGACAATAAAGTAAGAATGGAGAGTTTTGTTAATTTTAGCTTTTATGATTATTAATATTCTTTATAGCATTCTAGCAGATAGGACGGGTTAAAAACATTTACGAGAGAGAGCGCCTAATCACTGTATTTTTTCAGAAAGTTGGCTTTAAGGTTTATTTTGCAAATGATAAATACACTTTTAGGAATGGGAACGAAATTTGCAATACAATTTTAACCTAATAACTTGTTTAATATTTTTTTACATAATCAGCGTATACAAAACTTTAATATAAAAATTGAACCGTAAACGAAATACTGCACAGATACTATTTTCAGTTACAAAGATAGTATTTATTATATTGCGTGTGCAATGCGGACGAAACTTAAAAATCTTGAAAACAAACACTGTAGGTAATTTTAATTAAAAACAACCATCACCGCGGGCAGCGTCTAGTCACTTAATGTAAACCGCTTAAGTACATGTGTAGATTTATTACAGTGCACTAAACATACATCGTGTAAGTCTCAGTGAGCTTCAGTAAAAGATCGTTTAGGTGGCGCGGCCTCGTCCTAGTCTAATTTACCCAGTCGTCAGGGACGGAAGACCAACCAGTGTGGAACTTTGAGTGCTAGGGATGTACGCCAGATATCGATAAAATGTAACAAAATAGATAATTTCGAAGTACGATAAAAATACTTTATGCAATATGATGCAATGCGTCTTGTGCAACGTTATTAAAAATGTTAAAAACCTTCAAACTTAGCAAAACTTCGACACAAAAAAAAGAAACTAATATTTCTAATATTATTTATATTGTTAACGTGCTTAGTATGTAAAATCAAAGAATGCGATTAATTATAATGTTGAAATTATATGAAACTTTGTCAATTATATCCGTAGTAGAAGATTTTAAGTTATTACATTATTAGAAAGCCATTTAAAGTTGCCAAATCAAGTTATATTTCAATGGAAATACATATAGATTAAATTGTACGCCACATGGCAGATCACAGCGGATCACCTCATACAATGTAATAACTAGGGATGGGCCGAAGTTCGTTTCACATTCGGTTTAACCGAAATTCGGCACATTAAACCGAATTTCGTCATTCGGCCGAAATTCGGTTCATAATACCGAACTTCGGCCGAAATTCGTTACATCATCGTCATAGTAGTAGGTGGACCAGCATACATACGTATCACGCCGATATCCCTTGCGAGAGAGAATGAGCATCGATAATAATTATGTTCAATTAAAATAATTTATTTAATTATAGGTTTAGTTAGGTGAAATGTATTATGAAGTCACAAACTTTATTATTTCTTGAGTATTAAAAGTCAATGGAATTATATTATTTTAATGAAATAAAACGCAGAATTAGGTATGAAAAGGAAATAATTATTTATTTTTAATCATACATAATGTTAGATAATCATAACACGAATGACTCATTGAATAAAAGGCGGGAAGATCTGCCGAACTTCGGCCGAAGTTCGAATTCGGCGTTGTCATGTACCGAATGTTCGGCCGAAGTTCGAATTCGGTTCAATCCACATTCGGCCCATCACTAGTAATAACCCTTATAACCTGTGAATCACAATAAATCATTTGAATTTGAAAAAATTTGAATTTGAATTAGATATCCATCTTTATGCAAAGCGAGCATAATAAAAGATTAGGAAAAAAGTATTTTTAATTTACAAAATTTGTTTTCAAATTCATTCCAATGCAATGAAACAAACGCTTTAGAAAAGGGGTCCACTAAATCGATAAATAAATTAATATTAAAGAATTTATCGATACAAATCCACGCCTATTTATATCTGTCCCACAGGCGCCGTAGCGGTGCCGCGCAGATTGGATACAGAACATTTGTTACGCTACGAATGCTACGACGAGCACTACGAGTGCTACGAACGACTCAAGGTCGACCAACAGCCTGACAATTACGGCATAAAACAATTATTTATGGATATAAATGTGTTCCATCCTCTACTATTATCCTTTAACAATGCTATGTTACTATGTACATAGCTATCCGAAATGATACACTATATAAATTAAAAATTTATCTTTAAGAATAGGTATTTTAATAGATTTGACTCATAATTATTCTCTGAGTTTTATTAAATCGCAATAGAAAATTGTAAATAATTATTAACTGTTATTTATTTTCTTCTGTCACAACTCACACGAGTCTAAAAAACATAAAATCGAAAATATCTTTGTTAATTTACGCTGAAAGCATTGTTGAAATACGAGAAGACAGTTCGATTCTCATAATTAAATGAAGTCCAGACATACCTACACTCTACAGCTTTAGCAGACGGAAGTTGTAAAAAATATTAATATTTCCCAGACGGCATTATACTAGGCCCTACGCACAAAGGCTTTTGATTTGTCCGAGCTTTTGCTTTATTTGCGACTGGCGAAACGAGACGACCACAGATCGAATATAAACTAGACGGCGCAAGTGCGTCAGTCACAAGGAAATTCGAGCATTCTGTTTGTTTATGACGTCACGAAAACAATACATGCCACTCAACTTTACGAAGTTTTGAAATGAAAATTTTAATATTCTTTTACAAACAATTATTATTGCAACTACATATAATGTTGGTTGTAACTTGTAGTTAATGGTTCTTTGACGTTTCTCCTAATTAAGATAAAATGCATAAATCTTAAATAAAGTCAATTTAATAAGATTTAATTACCACAGAGAACGATCCCAGACGCACTCGACGTTATTGGAAAATTAAAAAAACTATGATGAATATTAAAACTTTGTATCTATTTGTTTAGTATCTATCCAGTAACTAGTCAATCTAAGATCTGTGGTGACAACAGATTAATTCCTGGAGGCTCGCCAGGATGATAGCCGACGTTTAGAGATCACTGATGGAAACGTACAGCTACTGTTTGTTTGCCAACTATCTGTTGATTATAACTAATCCTTGACAAACAAAAGGTATTCATAGGAGCAAGTAACTGTTAATACTGTTAAATGAAACGTAACAAGCTAATCATTATTTCTAGATTTGAACGACACCATAATCAAACATGTCTACACCAAGGGCGCCACCCTCCAATGTCCCCAACCCTACCAACCAATCATCACTTTCATGCAAACAGTAATTAACTACTCTTAGCCCTATGGAATCGGTCCTTTGCCTCGAGTAATTAAAGCAAAAACGGGCCCACTACGAGCCCTAGGGAACCTGCCGGGTAATGACCTCCTAAGTAATTTTAAAACATGCTCAATAGTGCATTTTGTGCCAAAGCGCTTTGCGGCGACGATATGCGGTAGAATTTTGTTCTGAACTTAAATTTACATGACGGACTTTCATATGTAAAACTTACACTTACTTTATAAAGTTATACATTTAAATTTAAATTCTTATCCCTTCCTGACATAACCAGCGCCATATATTATTTTTATTTTAAAAATGTATTGCCGCAACTCAAGTTTAAATACCTAAACATAAGTTTAGTTACATTAAGTGCAATATAAAAGTTTAATCCGCAGCCTATTGAAGCTTTCGCCAGAACTTCACAACAGCTTCGCAGACACAACTTCGAGTTTCTTTCCGCTTGGTAAACTGTGTGAACCAAAACACTTAATTCTTTTCAACATTTTTACTATTAACGTTAAGCCAACTTTGTGTTTGTAAGGTCGGAATCGGAAAGTTTTTGTAAATATAATAAATTTACGTCTGGTTTTTAAAACCATAGTAAAATTCAATAAACACACCACTTTTAACATTTTTACATGGTCAAAATTATTTCTGACATTTACGGGAAGGCACACATATTCAAGGCAAAACATAATTCTCAAGTAAATTATTTAAAAAGCCATCCAGTTCCCCAAAAAAATCACAATGTAAATTTAAATTTAAATTAAGCCCAGGGAAATTACATCTCAGTCCTCACGTCACACATACGGAAGGTTTATGCAAAGATCCCACCCATGATTATATTATAATTACTCGGGTCGGGTCTAGCCGGCATACCCTATGTTATAACCATTATCCACAACAATTGAGCTATGAACTTTACTGAGCTCAAAACTGATGTAATTATTGGCATTTGGCATACAGTATAATGTATTGCGTAATTGCACACGTTATAAAAATTATACCTGTTCATAACACAATGATGTTTCATTGTACCTACATGATTATACGCAACACGTAACAAGGCTGCATTTAATATGTTGAAATCATAAACTATAATGTCACTCATAATTCCTGGTCAAAAAAAGCATTCCTGTAGATATAGGAACTTCATATAACTCACACAGGAGTAATCCGTAAATTATAGGAAGGTCAATTACAAAAATCATACTTTGTAATTTCCCCTAAAATAAATAAACCATTCCCTTTTTTTTCATTTTAAAAGGATGATACTTTTATGTACAGCAGTTCCCAAAAACCAAGCCCTAGTTTTATTATCACAAAACCATTTTGCATTATGAAAATCTATGGACAGTTGAAAACCGCCGTGCCGTGTGTAACAAATTCAAACCGTAACTCAATGGCCAAAAATTTAAATCAGAATAACGTTGTATTTTAGAAGATTTTCGAGAATCTTGGCGCTGCATTCGAATGTAAGCTCACAATGTTTGTAAATAGGGTATAAATTTGAATAGCATACAGTGTGTGGCCTACATGGGCTGAATGGTGGAGAAATGGGACAGGTTGTAAAGGGTTTTGGAGATGAATGCGCTTTGGGAGCGGACCTCGGCTCGCTACAAATGGCGGCGATTTGTTCGATCACCTTGTTAGCCGATTATTGATGGCACATGACTCGCATGGACTTTGCGAGATGGAATTTCGTGTAAATCGTTACATATTTTGTTTGCTTTATGATTTAGAAAAAAATTGGAGGATAAACTGATTTTGACCGGTGTCTCGTTGCAACTTGCAATACACAATAGCCATTTAATTAATAATTTATCAAACTCATCTCCTTGAAGGAACATTATGTACTTGTAAATTCTCTGTCTTTGTATATTTTCCCATAAAAAACTTAAATTACTTTAGCATTGTAAGTTATAATCTTAATTCTTGAAACTTAAACTAAAAGTAAAATTAATTAAGTACCTATAAAAATTTGAAATTCGCACAGCATTTATGATTGTTATTTGATAACCAGCACTTATAATAACCATACAACTAATTAATAACTATTAAGTATCCTAATTTCTGAAGAACTAACCTTCATAAGATGCAGTCTCCGTGTGACGGTGTCGACTCGCGCCGCGTGCTCGCCGCCCGCCGCCGGGAATGAACCCAGGTACTGCAACAAGCCACACATCATTTTATTTATTTTTTTAACTAATGATCTGGCTGGAAATTATTTTCATTATAAGCTTAAAACAAGACATTTTCAACAGACATTATTTCACTTCTTTTTAGTACAAAATGATTTCAAATAAAAAAAATATCATATCATGATTCAGTTATTCTATACTAATATTATAAAGCTGAAGAGTTTGTTTGTTTGTTTGAACGCGCTAATCTCGGGAACTACTGGTCCGATTTGAAAAATTATTTCGGTGTTAGATAGCTCATTTATCGAGGAAGGCTATATATCATCATGCTACGACCAACAGGAGTGGAGCCACAGAGGTGAAACCGCGCGGAGCAGCTAGTTTACAATAAAGTTGACATCATATTATACACAGCATGTACAAATGTACATAAGTACAACTTACTTAAATTAAAACCTATATGCATTAAAGTTTAAGTCACAATAAATCCGATCTGAATGGTTACCATACGCACACAAAAATAAAAAGTAGGGCTCTCTGCAAAACTGCAACTCACTCTTCCTAAAAATACCCCTAAGCAATGTATTGATTAATGAGTCATTGCAAATATAGGTAATTAAATACTTAAATCTAACACTAAGTTTAAAAATTGTGAGCTTTTCTTTCAAAGATTTTTGTAAGTAGAAATTTTTACAATTATACAATATAAGTAATAATTTTAATTAAAAGCTGGTACTTATACAAGACCTCTTAGCTTAATATTTGAAAATTCTCTCTTCAGTAAAAAGGTTCATTAGTTACTTCTGGATTATTTCAAAACTATATGACAATATAGTTCTTCCCTACTTCCCTACTACAGGTTTATTTAACTTAACAGGGAAGTTCCAAATGTTTGTAACCACACCGCCATGCTGAAAAATAAATAAATTGTTTAAATATCTTAATAACTATAAGCAAGGAGGCAGTACATACCACATACTATATTAGTGCAAGTAACTAAATAGTATTTGATGCCCTTGTAAAATAGAAAAACCACATCATATGATTGATTTAACAATTGCATCCCTTCTTGCAATATCCATCTAAAAACTTTACGACAAGCTGTCTGAAAAAAGATTGAGAATGAATACATCTTCTGGATAATGATAAATTAATATTATGTAAATGAAAATATAATTATTCTTTGATTACCTTCACACATTTCGTAAGAGTTCGTAAGATATACGAATTACGAATCCATGTTTTTAATTAATTAAAGTTGATCGATTTGGATCATTGATGCACATAGGTAACACATTTTTTGTTTTATCGAATTCGTTACATAATCGTTATATAAAATATTTTTTTCTTAATTTGAATTTGGAATTGAAAGTTGTTACGGCCAAATAAATTACTTTATTTTGCAAATTGCACTGTAATATAACTACCACAATAACTACCGAAAAATTACCATTTTGATTTGGTGTAGTTATCTGCATTTTAATTATATTACGTTAAAAGTAGTATAAATAATTAAGTTAAAATGTATGACTGTATGAGGAAACCACAGGAGGAAACGGCGCGCTCTGCGCTCAATGTTTACAATTACAAAATAATACGTAAAATAAAATTTTAAACTGTCAGTGTCAAGTTCTAAGTTCTAACTGTCATTTTTGAAACTTCCGTAATCCGTTTCTATTAATAAATATTATTAAGTACCTAACTAACTTTGATTTTTGAAATCAACTACGGCTCCTATCAAAGTAGAAACACTTTTTATAAGAGTGGTGTAATTCAATCAAAAATGTATTGATACTCTTAACAGAGATCATAAAATAGTGATGACGAATGCCCAGCTTTAATTAATTTAAAGCTCTAAAACCCTTATCATACTAGAATAAGAGCAATGGCAAAAAATATACTAATATAGAATATATTATTTTACTAAAATCGATTTAATTAGCTACGATTATCTTAAGATCAACAGATGATTTATAGGATCGACGAGTGCTCCAATCAACACCAAAATAAGCCATCGCACACGCTCCCAGGGGAACTGTCACATGTTTAATGGCTATAGTGACCCTAATTGTTGTAACACACGCTAAATTAAATACAACGTGTTGCAGGGGTTGGAAATGGGATGTTATAATGTGGTATGTTATTTATATCGATTGGCTATAGATTTATGAAACATACGACGAGGCACGTTCGTTTATTTTTACGTCTTAAACTAAAATAACAATTATTACGTCTGGAACCTGGATTACGAGGAAATGGTCATAATATGAGAATATTACCTACTATCTGAAATATCACTGCGTAATACTTAAAAATTCAAACATGTTCAGAATTATATTTATGTAACTATGTACGATAACATAATTAATATTTTAATACTTAATAGCTTGTTTTCTAAAACTGAATAATCTTCAATTAATCAAAATGTCAAGCAGTAAATGAATCGTAAACAGAGCGTCTGCTGGCACAAGTTGCGGGTTTGAATTTAATTAAAACCCAAGCGTGTGCTGATTTAATGAGGATATCACTCGGCATCTCTCGGTAGAGAGTAGTATATTCTTTGCTCGGCATGATGCTGCCTGCAGCTTTACTTGTATGCATATATCGATCCTTTAATAAATTTATTTTATGCACCTCCAAGGGTTATGTTTATACGCATACTCATTATGAATGTTTGTTAGTAAATTAAATAGGTAAGTCATTTATCGTATCTTGTCATTTATATTATAGTTTATAGAAATAAATTCGTTTAAAAATAATAAGAAGATGTAGGTATCTATCTATTTATTAAAATGGTTTAATTTTTTGTAGTACCAACAGTAAATGTGTATCAGGATTCCTTGGCAGAAAGTGTAGCTTTGTAACAACCGTATCCTACAGTACAAAGTAGTAGGTAGTTAAATATTTTAATCAGTGGCGGTACGTTCATACAAGCCGAAAAGCCCGGCTTGCCTTAGAAATTCGCTACGAGACAGGAAAATAACCAAATTCACGTTTGAATATTCGCGCGCAATGAGCAATTCATAATTTGCTCCGAAATTCAATGAAAACTCACCTACAATATAATATATAATACGCCTAGCATAAAACAATGACGAATTCGAGTAAACTTTTTAATTTCATCCTTCTTCCTATCGGAATAAGGTCGTACCTTTTATTTTGACGTTACAATCTAAATTGGATGGATTATAACATGTAGTTGTCTCGCTTGCACGCGTGGGCTTTTACCGGGCTTTGCGCTCATCTCTTCTAACGTATGAAATTTCGTCTAAGTAGCTACATACCTAGCTATAGAATTCTATAGCAATCTGTATGGAGACTAAAGCCCGGCTTTAACAGTGTGAAGATAGTTACGATTGCGCGAACGAACGTCGTGAATATTATTGTTATTAGGCTGTGATTATTAGGTATAGCTTGTTTGAGCTGATTATATCGGTGTAATTTAGGTTAAGTTTTTCGAATTTTGTGATAAAATGAGTGTCGCGACAGCAGATTGTGTTGTAAATTGAGATGGTTTGCTTTGTGCTCAGCGGGGGAAAGGTAAAATCATTAAACTTTACTGAAAAACATCAATTAATTTCTTCATAAAAACCAACTCCCGATTTGTGCATTACCCAAACAGCTAGTAAGTCACATAAACGAAATTTTAATTAAATATGTTTACGAATTAATCGATTTCATGAATAAGAATTGCTTAGAAGCCCCAGCTGTTGAAACTTGCACATTTGGTACTTGGTAGTTACGATTTCTGCTAGTAGGTATAAGGTAGTTCTTCCACGGAGCGTGCTTTCTCATCGTTAAATCGAATTCATAGGTACGTATTTAAGAAATACACAAGGCCAAGAACGCATTATTGAATTATCAATAATTGCCAGTTGTTAGGTAATTGAATTCTAAAACAATCACCTACTTTCTATTCCGATGTTATAAAATCTTTCCTTCAGAAGATCGCCGTTTTGAATTATTAGAATATAAATGATCTGTACAATTTTATTAATAATATAATGTCATACAGTTTAATATAATTTATCGATTTTAATGATAAACGTTTGACTCAACTGTTAGCGGGCGCGCGCGAAAATTTAGAAGATTTGATTCGGTAATTACACAGTATACCTTAGGAAGGTTTCTAATTCAAGAAAAGGGTACCCAGCAAAAACTTTGAAAACTTTGGGCTTGCCCAGTCCTTACACCCTAGGCACGCCACTGATTTTAATGCAAGTGGAACGCTCAGGCGAGTCCTTACACCCATAAGAAACCCAATCTTCAAGGAAACAGATCCGTTAACTATAAAGAGGCTTGCCTATTAGCATGTAGGATTATCGGCTGGACGTAAGTCGACCGCAGCCGACTCGGGTTACGTCGCGGTGTGCGTGTTAGCTTTAAATTGTGACTTTGCTCCCGCGGTTTAAGAAATGTAGAATGCCTAGTTCAATGGCATTGTTTTTAAGAAATGAATATGCTACCGACTACTGTATTTAATTTGAACAAAATATTTGAACTTTTGCCAGTTTGTGAAATTTAAAATTTTGAAGTACCTAAATTAAAGTTCAGATTTCCGGCAACAAAAAATCTAATCTAAGCGTTATCATAAGTGCCTAATTAAATCTACGAAAGAGTTTGACTTTAGTGAGAGACTTCAGTGTTTGTTGTAAAACTTCTAATATACAGGGTTAGTTTTCAATGACCAGCCAAAATTTAAAATTAAGATCTAGATATTAAACCAAAGGTACATTTGAAATATTATTGTCGAATAAAAGAAAATAAAATAATAGCATTCATTTGAAAATGTCTTAAAAATTTCCTAAATCGTAAACACGCGATAATCAATGCACTTGTGTGCGTGCGCGCATCGCCAAATTTAAATTTATGTGTGTGCTAACTTCTACCTACTTATCTAGGTTGTTGAACTGAATTGTGCTTTTGTAATGTCCACACCGCACACGTTCGCTTTTTAGTGGCGGACAGGAATGAAATCTAATTAAAAAAAAACCTTTTTTTTTTTTCATTAGATCGAAAATGTTATCGATTCTGAACCATTTCTGAAAATTTGGCCGGTCATTGAAAACTAGCCCTGTATAACATAATATTATGTCTCTTAAACTATTATTATTTCTGTGTAATAAGACTATTCCGATAAAACCAAAAGATTGTTGGGTCCTTAGTTGGGCCATAAAAAAAATAGTTTCATCAAAAATTGGTCATAGCGCCATCTATCATTATTATAAACAAACTAAAGAGAAAAATAGTTTGAGCGCCATCTAGCGGGTGGAGCATATACTAGAACATTGAAGGTTAAAACTCAAACCACTTACTCGCCAACCGATTTCTACGGTTTAAATATTGTCTCAAGAGAAAATATATAGATGGCAGCAAATCCACTGAAGTTTTTATTTCCCGAAAAACAAAGATTTTTGAAATCAATTAAATTAATTGAATAGAACTTTACTTTACCTACCTACTGTATTGCTGTACTAATGAACAATAAATATTTAAAAATACAATTCATTCAAATCACGTCATGAAAGGTTTATCTACCTATTTTAAATTCTTCAGTATTTGAATACAGATTTGATTGAAAGGTTTTGGTCCGGAGTTTGAGCTGAGTTTTGAACTGTGAGGCGAGTCTTCAATCTACAGAAGTGCCACCGAATTACTTCGACAGGGACAATCTATACCCTTTCAGCCAGTTGAACTTACCTTTATTCCTACTAAACAGTAAACAGTCGAAATGAAACAAATAGAGCAGGCTCCAAGGAGATGTTCGTTTGCAAAAATAGCGGACCTAAATCTGACTTCTGATATATATTGTATAGATCCCAGACATCCTATAGACAGATGTTGCCAACCTGTTTTGTGGTCCCCCTCCCCCCACCCCGGTAATTAAATATGGCATACAAAGAAAAAAATAAACATTTCCAAAACATGCCGTGTGGGGTATCAAATGAAAGAGCTTATTGAGTAGATCACGAACACAGATCACGAATATATAGCATACTATAACATTTCTTACACTTTCTCCAAGATTTTTTAGAAAATTTACGAAAATGCTCCATTTTTGAGTTAACTTTAAACCACTATAGATTGAAAACTCATGAATATATTTTTTAAATTATTATTTTAAATAATTAACAATAGTCCATTGTTTACGATTCAATAGTTCGTA